>MJUU01045064.1:101277-123277 GCA_002080025.1 Modiolus philippinarum
TTTATGAGTTTGATTCTATTCATAATAAAAATTTATGAAAACTTGTAGTGTAAATAAGTAAAGCTAAAATTCTGATGTGATGTCGCAAAAAGAAGGGACATAATTCCCTCATGTAAAAAAACGACATGAAGGTCAATTTTTAGGTCTTGAATTTCAATGTATTAATAAACACCACTGAAAGCACACAACTTTGACCAGAAAATGACTTGCAATGGGTTATTTTTTAATTATTCAGCTGGTTATGAGTAACATGATGTTGAATGTCAAAAAGAGAAACTGCCCATTCATTATGGTAGGGTGAGAGAAAAAAAACATAGGTAGGAATGCTAGACAAGGTAAATCTCATACATGTACACTTGTGGGCAAGATTAGAGAGTCTCTGAGTCGGTATAGCCACGTCAGAGACAGCCTTAAACCTTACCCTTGGGTTTGTGAGATTTCCTTGTCTTGAGTACCTACCCATTAGATTCTTATATTCTCTTCTTTAGAAAGTTCTCAATTACACAAAAATTTTATTGTGTGTACAACATTTTTGGTTTAAACACAATGAATCTTGCATCAAAATTTTTTTGTGTTTGTTTGAAGAACAGTTCACATGAATTTTCATTTTTCTTATAATTCAAATTCAACAATGGTTTTAGGAAAGTTTTATAGGGAACTTCAAGATGTTTTACTGTCATGCCAAAATGACCAAAGATTCAGTCTCTATATCCCACATTGTGTAATTGAAGAACTTTCTTTGGATAAGCAATGAACTTTACAGCCTCATATTGCACATTATTGTTTTTCAGTTATTTTAACTATGAAATGAGGAAGAAAAAGTTTTTTTTGCTTTTCTATTTATAATTCATTTTAAAATCTCAAAGGTCAAATTTGAGACCATAATGAACTATAATTGGCTTTAATAGTTATTTTATTTTGATCATTTCTAAAACAAACTAATATAATGATCAACTTATCATGAAGTTTCATTGGATAGATTAATAAAAGTCTCTTAACATATCTAAAATACAGTGCATATATTGGTAACTTGGATACAGGAAAATTAATATTTTTAGTAATTAAATATTTTGGGGATCTTACAAGAATTTGTCTCTATTAGGTAAAGAACTTTTTTGTAAGTAGCTGTTTTTCCAGTAAACAGCTAATCATATCGTCTTTTTTTGACTGCATTTTGAAAGAAATGTGCTGCAAGAGATGAGAGAGTCTATAGTCATTCTTTGTCTTTTGTAAGAACATTACTAGAATCCCTCATGACTATTTTTTCAGTTGAGATTTTCTGATTATTTCTTACAATTATTATTTGGTTGAGATTAAAATACTTTGAATCAGAGACTTAGGCAAATGAAAAAAAAAATGTTGGCAAATAAAATAGGGGTCTGGCATGAAAATTTGGAGAGTTAAGGTAATGTGGCTGTCCCAGCTGCTGTTTTAAATTTGTCTTTTATGTATTTTTGGTCCAATGATATTCCTCGTTATTTTCTAGAAGGGCTCTGGTGGAATGCTTTTGGGAAAATTTATGATACTGAATTTATTGAAATTGGAGAAAAACTATTTGTTGGTGATGTAAGCAATAAATAAAGGTTTTTGAAACAGAAAAACAGTGAAAATTATCTTTTTCATTTAATTTGCAATTATTTATTATACGGCACCAAATTCTACTATAGAAAAATCATTGTGGTGTTATCTTTTTTCATGATAGAAGAATTTTTTTCTTTGAGTAAATATTTAAATCATTTCATTGAAATCTACATTTATGCTTACTTTGCCAATAAAGGCATTATGATAATTTTGAGAATAGGACGGATGTATAGAAAGGGGAAGTAATTTTCAAAAAATATCATTAGAATTAACATTTTCCAAAATGAATTTGGAAACCCCCCTTAAAAAATTATATTCTGTTGAAGAGAGTTATATATAGATTACACCACAAGATCCTGTTCATTACCATATTTTATCCACTAGAGATAGTTAAATTTTAAAATTTTTCTATCGAGAGTGGAAAAAATATGGTAATAAACAGGATAAAGTGGTGTAATTTTTTTCTCTAATGACCAATGATAAACACCGAGAATTGTATTCCGAATAGATTTGGCGGGAAATTGCCCGGGGCTTTATTCAACATACGTTGAAAAAAGAAAATTTATCTAACGGGTCAAAACCGGTTTAAACTTGAAATATCATTAGAATTAACATTCTCCAAAATGAATTTGGAAACCCCCTTAAAAAATTATATTCTATTTAAGAGAGTTATAAATAGCAGAACATGTTCATTTGCCAGTCTTCTTTTTATTCCTCTGGTTTTAATATCAACGCATAAAAGAAATTTTACTGTAATTTTCTTCGTCTTTCCTACCGGTATTTTATTTTTAATGTTTACTGGAAAAGCAAGAAATAAAAAAGTTCTATATTAACAATCATGGTAATAACATAAATGTTGTGACAATATACTGTATTTTGATTGGATAATATTTATTCAGAATAATTCTGGGTAAGAAGGAAAATGTATAGTTGTTGGTGTAATGTGTTGAAACTACCCTACACTGGCCATGGAAATTGTGACTAGAGCTTGACTTAATCTTAGGTACAACTGTAAGCCATGAAGAAAATTGTGTTACCATTTTATCTATATTTACCAGCTTTACACTGTGACAGTCTGTGTAAATTAAGAACACTTACGTTTTTTTTAGGTTAAGAAT
This sequence comes from Modiolus philippinarum, assembly GCA_002080025.1. NCBI lineage: Eukaryota > Metazoa > Mollusca > Bivalvia > Mytilida > Modiolidae > Modiolus > Modiolus philippinarum. The sequence continues at coordinate 103,977 of MJUU01045064.1, forward strand.
AATATTTTGGAAATTCTTTTTGTGGTGACTCAAAATTTGAAATTGGTATGTGATAAGGCCCTTTATCTTACACCCAGACAAGTAGTTCATAAATCTTAGACCTTTATGTCTGTCCATCCACCCATAAGCCCCAATCTTGTCAACACAATTTGATCCCCTGAAACTGCTCAGTACTTTGTAGTTAGTGAAGAAGCTATGTACAGATGTGTGTTTCAACTGGAGTTATGCTCCTTAATTAAACTTAGAAGATTGATCACAGAGAATATACTACTCATACATTTTGTCAGTGCAAATCCTTTGAACTGTACATATTGTGAAGATGTGTATATAAGCAGGGAATTTGATCTTATTCAACCTTTTTTCTTGAATTTGCACCCACCTTTAAATTCAACTGAATGAAATTTTTTTGTTGACTTGTCACTTTCGAGTTTTGATTAAAATGTGAGTAAAATTTTTCCTGAACCGGTCCTGAAAACTTTTCAATTGAATTTGACAAAATGAAATTACCTAGTAATTCAGTACCTTGATTGACTTATTTTTAGTTTGGGGAGGGAACTTTCCTTTAATGGTGGTTACTTTGAAAAGGCCAAAAGCTATAGTCAAATGCAGATATATTGTTAGAGCAATTTGGGTAAAGTTGAACACTGTTAGTCATGTAAAATACAAGATTTTTATTATGATGTTATTAGACAATCTGATATATGTATTTGGAATAAGATATTTGATAAAATTGTAAATTTGTTTTAAAATTTAACAGTTGGTTTTGTTTAGAATATTGGTAATCTATTTCACAAAATTCAATTAAGTCTGTTTAATTGAAATTGATAAAATCGATAACCAAATTTCAAATTAGTTAAATTATGTAAGAACAAAAATTAATCAGGTAAAACAATAAATTTTTTATCATCACATCATATCACTTTTTCGTATTTCTGTTTTACACTTTGTAGTGTAGAATTTCTGATTTATTTTTTTTTTACATTAAGGTAGTTCTGGGTCTTAGACTTAATTTTGCAAAATATTTTACATTTGAATTGGAATTGGAATTCACTACAAAAACATAGTCAAAAAGATTTTGGAAGGCTACTCTATAACGAATCAAATTTTTTTATTTGGTTAGAAAGAAAAAGTTTTGACAATTTATATTTTTTACTGGTATAAGGGGGAGATAATTTATTAAAGACCTATGTGAAGAAAAGTCATTTTCGTATGATTTCTTGAAAAATAATGATTTCAAAAATGGTCACACTTTTTGATCAAAATATATTATGCATCACTCATTTTATAAGTGAAACTTCAGTTCTTGTCCTATACCCTAATAAAATGGTTTAATACAGGCATCGTCTGTGAGCTGAGAAATGTTTAGGTTTTTGGTAGATATGTTCCAAAATCAACAAGCGCGTCTGACAAGGATTAACGTTATCAAATTTACATTTCAGCATTATCGAAGCTGAATAAATTCATCAATAATTTGAACTCAGCCTTAAGGGATGACTTGACTATTTTCAAAATCTTCTGGAAGAAATTGATCTGTATGCCAAAATTTTGTCAGTGAAGAAAAATTTTCATTTTTTAAAAAGTCCCTGAACTACCTTAAACAATTAAAATACCCCCAGGGACTCTTTCGAAGTCCCACACAGTACCTTCACAGTATGACATCTATTTAAAAAATGGTCAATATAATTTTCAAAAATAGTCTTCTGTTATATTCAAGATTAGGTTAAGTTGTATACATGTATTGTTGGCTCAGGTAGTTTTTCCACAATGACTGCATGATATGTAGGGCAATTTACTATCAAGATTATTCCCTGTCTCTGTGTTGTGTTCTAAGATTGACAGATTTGTTCAATTTCATTTTGTTTGATTTCTGAATATTTCTCTACAAGTTCAGGGAAAAAGGTGAGTTTATCAGTAAGTGTAATATGTGCTAAAGGTAAAAACTGAGGAGAATCACTAGTTCTCTGCAAACACCTGTTCTCAGGCTAAATGCCTTTGATTAGGATATTTTCCTCTACAGAGACAAATTGCCTTAGCTTTGGAAAATTACCCATGTCAAAGGCAATCAACTTGTGTGCTCAGAACAATTGTCCAGGCTCAGAATAATAATCTGTGCTCATGACAATTATCTAAGCTCAAGCTATACATTCAGCTTTCAAACTGGTATCTATAAAAAGAGTTGTGGTATCTGTATGAAACCAATAATCATACTATGATACAACTCGGACTCAAGCAAGATTTCAGTATATGTTGAAATTCTATATATGTATATATATATATATAATTTATTATGACACAAGATAGTAGTTTTACAGAAAAAAGACATAGGTCACATCAAGTTAGATTAGTAGATTTTCATCTGGAGTAACCAAACAGAAATGGGGTGGGTGGAAGGCTTTAAAACCTTTTTTTAGTCCCACCTTTATACAAATAAAATTCCGACAAACATTGAGGTCTTTATTGGCCACTTGAAATGGTAACATTTGTGTAAAACAACATCTTTCCCAATCTTGAACCTGTACTTTTTTCCAGGAATCAAAAGGAAAGTAAAACTGAAATTGTGATTTTGAAAAATAAAAAAATATGGGCCCACAGACTGATTGTGTGTGTGTGTGTGTGGGTGGGGGATGGGGGTTGGGGATGGTTTAGACAGAGGGATGTTTGTTAATCTACTAATTAACTTTATATGGTGCAAGTTTTAGTTTTTCTTTAATTTTTGAACTGTCAACTTTATGAGTCCATGATTTATGACAGTTATCAAGTCAACTTTACAATAAATTAACTTTTTTGTAATTAATATTTTTCCATATCTCTCTTAATGACAGACTGACACTTAATTTTCAAAATTTTCCAGCCTACAGAATTATTATACCACATCTAAATTATGAAAAATAAAGGGAGATTTGTCCAGACATTTTATTTGTATCTTCTTCAGAAATTAAAGGTAGAAATTGACTATTCAGTCACTTTTTTGAGACTTTTGAAAATGAAAGTAAGCCCTGTTATATATATTGAAAAATCTGTTCATCAAAATAATAAGTATATCTACCTTCAAATATTAAATAAAACTGTTGAGTTGAAATACGATTTGTTAGCTTGTCATCTTTCAAAAAAATGCATGGACCTCTATCAGAAAAGAGGGACCTTGTAAGGGCCACCCTGTGGCTTGTATATCTTTGTCTGAGGGTAGGAATGGACTTTACCATATAACCATGAAATTGCATTTTTTTTCTGTTAACATATTAATCGAGCAAATTTTCCATTAATCGCCACAATAAATATGTTACTGTATTTTGGAAAAAACTTAAAATGTCTTTTTAAAGGTACCTATAGCGTCATTTGGATGAAATTTTTATTGTAAAAGTGTCAAAATGGTACCCCCATGCACAACCTCTTGCCTGCAGTAATGCTCCCAGCAGCTAAGATTGATTAAACTGTTTTTATATGCCCCCCTTTCTGAAGTGTTTTTCAGTAACAATATGTATAAAATAAAATAAACATAAACATAAATAAATGTGAAATATAAGTAGATGTTTGGTTCTTGCATCATAATGCAATATAATAAAATATATAAATATGACATATAAGTAGATGTTGGGTTCTTGCACCATAGAGCAAAGAGGATAAAAATAAACCAAAGATTCTGAAGATTAATTATATAATAATCAGGAGGATAGAATTCAATATTCCATGCAACATTTAGTTGATTTATTTAGGATAGTAACTCGCAATAAAAGATTGACAGATTGACTAGCTCAAACAAGCAAACTAATTAAAAATGCCAAAAAGTTTTTAAGCATGCATGTGTATTAATGAAATTATATTTTAGAAGTTTCCAGTGTACAGTTTTTACAGACCGATATCCTGGTATTCCCTCCTTTTAATTAGTTTGTTTCTTTTTCTATTACAGCAATGCCAGTTGCCAGAGATATGAAATCTGATGACTCTTTGTCACCATCCAACAACACACAGAACAGCGACTCATATCAAGGGATGAATATTTCAGAGAACAACATGGAGATGATCAATCAGGACGAACATCTACGTACCCTATTGAAGCCAAGATCAAAAGAAAATGGAGCAAGTCAGACGTCTGGATATTGCAGTTCTGATGGTCTTACGTCTTTATCTGATGGTGGAACTTCATCCTGCATTACGTTACAATCTGTTCAGAGAGATTCGGCAGAAAAAGAAGCGACGTCAGGATCTGGTGGCAGTCAGTGTTCGAGTGAGCAGAATTCACAAGATGGAAGCATGGCAAACAAAGATTATCCCAAATGTCATGTATATAAATTCAAGCACAATATAACAAAAAGGTTTTCAGAGGAAGGAAAGCCTTACCAGATGAGGAGCGATACCTCCTCGAATGATTCAAGGGAGGAGGATTTTGAGCAAAACATGCAAAATTACAGATTGGATAATATGGACAGAAGGAGTCTGGGTACTGAATCCACACAGTATCCGTCATCATCCTCCGATTACAGTGGTAACAAACACAAAACTCACAGAAGTCAGAAAACAAATGACAATAATGGTGATGGACAATTTGATTCCAAAAAATTGCCATTGCCAGCATTTGTATTACATCCACTGGGTAATCATTACGTACCAGTCACTATACATCCATCTTATTTCCAAGCAGTTTTTGCCACTGATACAAAAGCTTCAACAGCTTATCATCCCATCAGCATCCCAGTCAATTTCTGTGGACCTAGTGTCTCCATACATACTCAAGTGGAACAGAAATTGATTGGCCCATCAGAAGAACAGTCGGCAGATATGGCGCAGAAATCATTTTGAGACATCAGGTTACACGAAAATTTGAACTGTATGATGTTTTGAACATTAATGCCATGTTTGTAAATAATGTTATTGTGATGTAATGGTGTTCATCATGAAAAAAGAACTTGTCGTTATAAACTCTAAAAAGCAATATTGTAGATAATTTTGTACAATCTATTCACACATCTATCAGATTTTTGTTGTATTGTTATAGTTATCAGAATTCAAAGTGTTTTTTTTATGTTGTGTCTTTCATCTTGTGTTTCAAAAACGTAGATTTTTTCTTACTTTACATTTTGTCTTAGAAGAGACAAAAGACATTTACATGAGCAAAAGATTCCAAATTCTGTGTGCCTCATCCCAAGCTTCAATGATTGGTTTAATAAAAAAAAATAAAAGCTTTTGGAAATAAAATAAGGACATTTTGAAACCTCAGTGGAATTTCATGAAAATTACACAGAATCTCATTTTATTGTATTCAAATGAAAATATCTAACAATAATTTTCATTTTTTCATATTTTCTTTTAAAAGGGACCTAACTCAAATTTAAAAAATTCTTTGACCCATCAGTAGAGTTCTTGTTTTTGACTTTGATCAAACAACTATTTTTCTGCTATTTTAATATTTGGTTTCCTGCTGTATTACTCTTTTGGCCAGGTCAGCTTTACAATCACTTCGTTAACTAAGCATTTCTACAGCAATTGAAATTGTCGGTAATTATCTTTCCCTAGTACATGTATTAAAGTGAACATCTTTGAATCAAATAAGGCAAACTTTAAAGCAAGACTGTGAAAGAAAATCCTTGTTCAATTGTAATTTTGTATTTTTTTCAACTTTTGTTAAATGTAAATCTGTCGCGGCCTCATATAACAAAAACACTCATCTTTTTAGACTGGTCTGATGAATAATAGCAATGGTTCTTTTTAGTAATTAATTGTTCAATTTAAGATTGAGATGCTGAAGTCAGATTTTAGCATTATTAAAATGTATAGTCTAATATGAAGAAAAATTATGACGTCTATAAAAGGTAAAAAGAATGGTACAAAAATATGAAGTTTTGTTTTGCAAAATATATGTATTTTCTTGTTCCAGTTAGTTTAGGAAAAATACAATTTTTTGTGTTCTTATTTTTGTTAGATATTACCAATGTGAAAGTTTTAGCAATTTTGTTAAATTAATCATTGACTATAATTTAAAAAGAGAATTTTGACGCCATATACTACTCCGTGCATAGGGGATTATCATTCATTTTGGTGTTTTGTAGTAATATTGTTAAGTTTTTGTTACTTGAAAAATAGAAAAAAAACTAATATGAAACAAAGCAACAAAGAAGAGAAAAAATTTTTAAAAAATATCAGTGTGTTAAGTGTATTTATTGTTATTTGTTATGTGACTACATATTAAATATGATATTGAATATTGAATATCAACATGATCAAGGCCTTACAGTACAAACATATGTGCTTCATTGTAGATCATGAAATGTTTCTTAAAACTGTAGATCATGAAATGTTTCTGTAACTGTAGATCATGAAATGTTTCTTAAAACTGGAGATCATGAAATGTTTCTTAAAACTGGAGATCATGAAATGTTTTTTAAAACTGGAGATCATGAAATGTTTCTTAAAACTGTAGATCATGAAATGTTTCTTTAACTGTAGATCATGAAATGTTTCTTAAAATTGTAGATCATGAAATGTTTCTTAAAACTGTAAATCATGAAATGTTCTACAACTGTAGATCACGAAATGTTTCTACTACTGTAGATCATGAATGTTTCCTAAAACTGTAGATCATTATAACAACTACTGAACTGCTCATGTATAATAGCATATTTTTTAGGGGTTATCACTATCTATATAATAAAGAATTTATTCAACTATTCGTTATGGAAAAGTCCCTTGGTATTTCTCCAACAATACTGTATATTTAGGAAAAAGTAAAACTGAAAAACAACAATAAAAGTGATAATAAGCATGAAAATCAGCGTCTTTTGACATCAGCGAGTAGTTGTTTGCCTAAAATTCATTTCATTTACATTTATGTTTTTAAATTCCTTGTTGTGTTTTTTTAATGCCACTGCAACAAAAAGTCAGGGCCATATTGATTTACCCTTGTCTGTCCATACAAATTAAAAATATTACTTTTCATGTCTTTTAGAAAATTTGCAAACAAATTCCAACTACTTCAAAGGAATCTCACTTACAATAATAAGTTGATGTGCAAACATTTTTGGAATATTCAAAATGGCAGCAATTATTATGGAAACTAAAAAATGGCTGGAAAATTCAAAATACCTCAAATTTGATGAAACTTTACAAGAAGGATGTCTAGCACCCATAGAAATGATTTTGGGTCTCAGTAATTTCAAAATGGCTGCCATTGCCATGGAAACTGCAAAAAGGCGGGAAAATTTAGAGTGCCTCAAAATGGATGAAACTTTACAAGAAGATTACCTAGCACCCATAAATTTGATTTTTGACTCAGAACTTCCCTTCTATAATTTTTATATGACTGCAGAATTTTTGCAGTCATATGGTATGGGTTGGTAGTCAGCGTCTGTGGCCAGCATAACTTTGTTTCTAGTGGACAGACAACTTTCAAATTTCAGTATGAGGTTCCTTGGCATAAGGTTAAGCACGGGTTTAAATTTCAGGTTTTTGGCCCCACCTGTTTCAGAAAAAGGGGCCAAAAAGGGGTTAAATTGGGTATTTTCGTGTCTGTGGACAGCATAACTCTGGTTCCAGTGAACGGATCATTTTCAAATTTTAGTATGATGTTCCTTGGCACATGCTTAAGTATGGGTCATAATTTTATGTTCCTGGCCACACCTGTTTTAGAAAAAGGAGCCAAAAAGGGTTAAATTGGGTATTTTCACATATTTGACTGTAAAGTCTTTAATATTTATCAGATTTTGATGGGGTTTCTTTCAGTGGATTCCTTAGAAAATTTCCAATCTTAAGTATGCCAACGGATTTCCGAGATAAATGGAGCCTAAAAGGGGCAAATATCAAAATTTCATTCTTTTATTTTTAGTCAAATTTTGATGCAGTTTTTTGCAATGGGGCCCTTATGATAAATTAACATAGAGCTGCACCACCAAATTTTTTTTGATAACTTGTTTCCTTTCCAAGCAATGAGGGCCCAACGAGACCAGAAATCTTTATTTTAGATCAGATTTTGATGGGACTTTTTCTTTGGATTCCTCTCAATGCAAGCTTTCAGTAGTATGTCAACAGATTTGATGTAGAAATATGTGAATCTTTATTTTTCATCAGCTTTTGATGGGATTTTTCCATGCATTCCTCTCATTGTAAGCTTTAAGTAATATTCAAGGGATTTGGCGTAGCTCTTACCGTTTCCACTTACCCTTTCAGAGCCATAAGGGGTCAAAAGGGCCAAAATTGTAATTATAAGAAATATGTGAAATCTTTATTTTTCATCAGATTTTGATGGGATTTTTTTCTTTGAATTATTCTCATTGTAAGCTTTATTTTCACTATTTTGTGTCCAGCTAATTACTGTATCAAGCTTTTTTTGTGTCCAACTAATTACTTTCTCAAGCTTTTTACTGTGTCCACATTTGCCTTAAATTACACTTGTTCAAATTACAGTGGTTGACATGTTGCGGTCGTACCATGCTGAGCTCTGCGTAGCCCTTTATTGGAAAAAGGGGAGGTATTTATCATTATGGCCATAGTTGTACTGTGTCAACACCTGTATTTTGTCAACACACCTAAATTTGCTTTTGCCATATTGATTCAGGGTTCAGTGAGCGGGGGATAATTGGTTGCCATTTGGCAAAAGCTCTAGATTATATATAAATTTTTAATGAAGATTTTAAATTCATGCAGTTGATTTTAATCAAGAGAATAAGGGAATTAGACTTAAATCTTTTAAGTGAGAGAAGCAAGTATAGTAGTAAGAATTGACGTTTGAATTATTTTTCCTTCTTTTGAGGGGGATGGATTGTCTTCCAGCATTTCTATTTTGTGGTTTTTGCTATAAATATTGTTTCTGTTTTTAAAGTGTGCAAATATTTTATATTAATGATGGAATATTTAAACATTGTATCACTGACAACAAAAAGTTAGAACACAATTCTAGTGGATTTACATTAAGCCATGTAGAGAATTGGCATGGTGGCAAAATGTGTCGAAATAGGGTATTTGAACAAGGGTGATAATTTAGCATCACAATGAAAATTTACGTTTTGCAAATTATTCATAAAACAAAGCTTACCCCATTTTTTTTCTTCAGATTTTTATAAAGATAGTTAGTAAGAGCATCTCTACAGAAAAAAAATAAGTGAAAAAAAATCTGAGGATGGGAGGAAAATGACAAAAATATATTTTTTATTTTTTATCTTTTTTTCTTCTTTTTAATTTGACAGATTTGATTAATAGTATTTAAAATGACCAGACTTTCCCCCAAAGTTTTATATCCAAGCCAACTAAATTTTCCTTTAAAAGGGAAAAAGAAAACTTTGGAACAAGAATTTGGAGTACCATCTACCTTAGATAATTTCCATTTTAAAAATTACTTCTGTAAGAATGTCCACTATAACACACAGATATGATTTTCCCGTAATAAACTTGATAGTTAGATACTTTTTAATTTCTATTTATTTCACAAAATTATTCAGATATTTAAAAAAAAAATTATCACTTGCTTATTATTATGAGTAGTTTCCCTTAACATATAGTGAACTGTAATAAATACTCTGTCGATAAAGACTTTTTTCTTACTTTTTTATCCTGTATATCTTTATATTATCAGCTTATGTCAAAAATGTGATAATTGCATGCCCAGAACTATTATCTATGTAAAGAAAAAGTGACAACTTGAACTTCAATTTTAATTTATATGTATAAATGTATCCAGGCTTAAAAGGAAAGGTTAAACATTACATGTAAAATTACAGGGTTTTTTTTAGTGGAACTAGTACTGTTTGAGTATTTTTACCCTTTGTAGAATTTTAATCAAAAATATTTATTTATGACCCAGTTTGTGTTTATATCTTTTTACTTTCTCCACATATCAAGAATGAAATGTAAATTCTGCTTTGAATTATACTTTGAATTTTACCATGATTCAAGTTCCAGAATAAAACAACACCCAACTATGATAATGCTTTCTGAAGAAAAGTAATAGATAAATATTGACTCCTCAATATTTTTATAAAGGCTTTTTTTTATTTACAAACACTTATTTCTTTCCTGCACAAGCCAGACATAGTGATAGCTTTTCTGGTGGCAGCAGTATCTGGAATTTATTTGGAATTGTGAATCTTATGTTAGTTGTAGGCCCATTAATATTTATACTATATTGGCACAACTCAAATCAGCATTTAGTTTATGGCTGCAACCAAGAGTCATGTATGAGTGAGTTATCATGTAAATTTTTTTCGCAAGCAGTTAATTAGTAAAGCCTGCAACAGTTGTCCTTAGCCACTTAATTTTTGACCTGCAGTTGAGTCTAAGGAGTCCACACCAATTTTATGTACAAAGGGAGAACCTGACCAGCTCAGTTATGCTTTGGTGACCATGTTATAGAATAGCCTGTCCCAGCAGTCCTAGCCTCTTGATACATATATTTGACATGCTGTTTGATCTCCAGGAAAGCATACCAATTTAATAACCAGATGATGATCCTGACCCCTCACTTGTGCATAAACGATATATTAGTTTTTCGCAAGCAGTGAAGCCTGTACCAATTGTCAAAGCCCTTTTGAAATATGACATGCACTTGTGTCATGACTGTACATACATTTCCAGTGTAATTTTTCATTGCCATGTTTACTCAAAATCTACTGGAAACTGATTGCCGATCTTGGATGGACTTTATAGTGGTTATCTTGTATTTTGTTTCATGAGTTAAATTTAAGTTTGTTGGAAATATTCTTTCTTCATAAAAATGAAGATTAACTACACTTATGCAGAACATTGACTTGCAATTGAACAAATTATGTGATAAACAGTATTTATTTTTTTGCTCTCAATGCATAGCAGACACATCTGACTCCTTGTGACTTAGTGGACAATTCAATTTAATATCCTAAAAAGCTTTCAGGGATGGAACAACTAGAAGTCTATGTATATCCAAATTCCATTCAAAAATATTACCCAGATCCCTCAATACATGACATTTTCACAAGCAGTTAGCTTGTCATGTACAAGTGGTCCTAGCCAATTGATATTTGACATGCAATTTAGTCTTTATAGGTATAGCCCAATTTCATTCCCAGATGATTGCCCTGGTCCTTCATTTACACATCAATGAACATGTTAAGTTTTTTTTTTGACATGTAATTGCATCTACCATGATATATGTGTTAATCCCAGATGACTGCCCTAACCCCTCACTCATGCATAAACTGTCGCATCGAGTTTTTTGCAAGTAACTAGTACTAGTACAGACTTATACTCAGGTTACATTTGCTGCTACTAGAAATCGGTGTTCAGATTCAAGCAATGCTTCGGGCAGGCATAACATATCCTGTGTCTTATTTCTTTAAAAGAATCCAGGAAATATTAATAAATCCAAAACCAGTAGGAAGATACAACATAATCTGTTTATTACATATTATAATAGTGTAGTAACAAGGGATTGCACAAAAGAATTTGAAAGGGGTTTGTGTAGAAGCTGCTAAGGTTCAATGTGATCAATTATAAGATTCCTAAGCTTTTATGGATAAGATTGAATGTAATAAATTGTGGAAATCTCAAGATTGAACATAATCAATGGTGAGATTGCTAAGCTTTCATGATTAAGATTGAATGTAATTTATGGTTAGATTGTTAAGCTTTCATGGTTAAGATTGAATGTACTAGTAATCAGTTGTTAGATTCTTTAGTTTTCATGGTCAAGATTGAATGTAATCAGTTGTCAAATTCCCATGCTTTCATAGTTAAGACTGAATGTATTCAATTGTCAGATTCTTAAGCTTTCTTGTCTAAGATTGAATTTAATCAAATGTCAGATTCTTAAGATTTCATGGTTAAGATTTAATATAATCAGTTGTCAGAATTTTAAGCTTTAATGGTTAAATTGTCAGATTCTCAAGCTTCCATGGTTAAGATTGGATGTAATTAATTTTCTCAAACACATTTTTCCTATATCTGATGAATTGCTATGTACCACAGAAAACATACATACATCACAAGCATTTTTATCTAGTGTAAATAGAATGTTTTTATTGTTAGTTATTGTTAATGTTTTATACAAATTGTTGAGTTTTTATGATATTTTATTTTGTAAAAAAATGTAGAAGTTGTAAGCAAAATAAAATATTATATACTTTTGTGATAATTAAGTGTGTTTGTGTTTACAGCAGATGCCCAACCCCCTTCGTTATGTGGCTGCCATCTCAGATCATAATTTGACATTGGACTGTTTTTGAACTTTTACTAAATATCTACAAATAACGATTATAATAACTACTAAAAGATTCACAATTTATATAATCCAAATCACTAAAGGTCCATGGACTTTTTATACCACTGCAAACAGAGTTTGGGTGATAAAGAGGAATCACCCTGTCTGTCCATCCATGACCTTGTCTGTACATGTCCTCCTAAAAAGCTACCTGGACCTTCATGAAATGCTATAGTATACCACTTGAAAATGTGCATGAAGTAATATGGTTGCTGCTGGAAATTTTGAAGGGTAGATAATTGAACTGTTAATATTTTCTGGAAAAAAGGGGGCTATACTGGTCAGTACATATCCTCTTAAAAGGCTGCTTTGATTTTGATGAAATGTTGCACAGTTGTAGTCAACCACCCAAAGATATGCATGAAGTAATATGGATGCTGCTGAAAATGTTTAAGAGGAAATACATATTTTATGAATATTTTTTGGAAAATAGTGGGGGTGGGAGGAACCTTGTCCTCCTAAATTGCTGCTTGGATTTTGATAAAATGTTACATAGTTGTATAATACCACCTGAAGATGTACATGAAGTTACATTGTTGCTGCTCAACGTTTTGAAGGGGAGATAATTTAACTTTATTTTTTTTTCTGAAAGAGAGTGGGGGTTACTTTGTCATTTCATGACCTCCTACACATATGCTTGGATTTTGATGAAATACAGTCGATCTTTGATGGCTTGAACACTCAAGGTAGCAGTGAAACAGTTTGAGAAGCTATTAAGGTGGAACTATGTTTAAACATGAACAAAGGGACCAGAAAAAGGGTTCAAGACATCCATGGTGTTCCAGCTATTGCAGTTCAAGCCATAGAAGTTCAAACTGTATAACAGAGTAAAAGTGTACCACACTGAGATATTGTTGCTTCTGGAAATTTTGATAGGGTGATGATTCAGCTTTGTATTATGTCCACACTTTTACTGTGTCGACTCCTGTATTTTGTGTACACACACTTGAATTTTAACTTGCCATATTGATTCAGGGTTCAATAAGCAGGGGTATAACTGGTTGCAATTTGACAACAGCTCTAGATCTGGCCATGTTTCACTGATTGCATATGCAGAACTGGCATTTTTCAACAGAGAGAACCTGTTTTTAGCTCACCTGCCTATAGTCAGGGTAAGCTTTTACCATACCATCCGTGACTGTCATCTGTCTGTCACTAACTTTTCATTCAAAGATCTTTTCCTCTGTAAAAACTTGGTCACAATAGTCCTTGGATGGCCCTTTAAAAATGTGTTCAGTAAGTCATCACCTCGTCCAAGTTGGCCAAAAGCGAGAATCTTAGTTGAAAATTTTACCCTATATTCAAAGATCTTCCCATCATGTTGAAACTACTTGGCTTATTGGAACGATAGTCCTTAGATGCCCCTCTCCCCCTTATAAAATTGTGTAAATAGAATATTTTTATTGTTAGTTATTGTTTTGTTTTTGTTTTTGTTTATGGTTGTTTTTTTTGTGTCCAGCAAATCTGCATCACATCCAAAATTGTTGCCAGCTGGGAACATGGTTTTAAATTGAACCCTATGAGAAAGCAGTCCAAGATCTTCTCTTTTGAAACTTGGATAGGAGAGTCATTGAGTAGTCCCCTTGAAAATGTGTCCAGAAAGTCTGCACTTCATCCAAAATGGCCCTAGCAGGGAGCTTGGTTTAACATTGGACATTATGGAAAACATATTCAAAGATCTGATCTGAAACCAGTGAACCAAACTTGGCCTCACAATTGCTTTGGTGGCCCTTTCAAAAAGTGTCCAACTGAGAACATAGTTTCACATTTTGAGAAAGCATTAGAAAATTATCTCCTCTACAGCCACATATATAGCCAATTGGAACCAAGCCTGGTCACTATAGTCTCCGCAAGTCTGCACTTCATCCAAGAAGGTCGCCAGTGGGGAACTTGGTTTAACATTGGACCACATGAAAAACATATTCAAAGATCTTCTCTTCTGAAAGTAAAAGGCCGGTTGGAACCAAGATTAATGCACCCTACGAGGAAATATATTCAAAGTACTTGGAACCTTACTAGGTCACAATTGCCCTTAATTGGTCCCATTTGAAAAATGTGTGTGACAAGTTCGCATTGCATGCGTGATGGCCGCCAACAGGGAACATAGTTCAACACTGGACATTGTAGGAAAGCATTCAATGATTTCATCTGAAGCCACAAAGCCAGTTATAACTAACTTGGGCATTTACAAATTATTCGTAACTGGGTTCTTTTGAAAACATCGAAAGAACCACACTTTTTTGCTAACCTAGCTACAGGCATGCAGGATAGACTTTTGTGATCATTTTGAACCTGTCCATTTTCCAGCATAAACTTTTAATACAAAAATCTCCTCTCAATCATAGGGCTTATTTCCATCAAGCTTACCCACAGTAGTCCTTCGGAGACATCTTTAAATATTGTGTCTTGCTAGTCCGAATCCAAACCAGCTTGACTTCCCCCACCTGGTGATATAATTTTAACACAATAAATATATTTATCGGTAATTTGTCTCAGTTTCCTTTGATCTCGCGAAGCAAATATATTTCAGTATTTGCAACTACCCAAATACGAAAAAATATTGGCAAAAAGTATCTTAGGCCACGCTTACTTTGTCAATCGGAATCATTTAATGAAACAACGAAATATACATCTATAGAGACTCTTACTGGATCGTTCAAATTCTTTTACTAATCAATACTAGTCAATTTCACGATTTGTTGAAAATTTTGAAAATAAACATTAATTTTTAAAATTTGTTCAATTAAATGATTTACCGATAAAAAGAATAATGGAAGTTTTGTATTTGATACAAGAAATATTGGCTCCAATAATGGACTCGCCACTTCCATTATTCTATATATCTGCTGTGAAACTACTAAGCCAATTAAGATACACTTATGCACAATGATTCCTAGATTGTCTCCATAAACACTGGGTCCAGCAGGTTGCAACTCGTCCAAGATGGCTGCCAACATGAATCAGGTTTTGGAAACATTCAAAGATATTCTTTTCGCAAATCACACAGACAATTATTACTAATATACAATTGTCTTTTAATTGTTCCCGTGAAAAATAATGGATGTCCGATAGGACTGCACCATATCCAACATGACCACCAGTCGCCACCGGGAAATAGTTTGATGGGAATTTCCTTCCATAAGTTTCTGGAGCATTACTTCAGAATGCTATAATGGATTTAATTTTAACTTGACTTGCACAGGTGAAATCTTCAGTGATAAGAGTGTCACCTTTTGACTTTGGGGTCCATAGGTCAAGGGCACATGTAGTTATAGAAATGGAAAATAAAAAATGAAAATTTGTTCCACAGCATAATTTCAGAATATCTGTGTTGATCTGAATGAAACTTGAATGGATGACAGATTCAGAGGTCACACGAGTCTACATGAGTAGTTAACTATGGGGGAAAATCTGCGGTTTTCAAAAAACGTTTTTTGAAAACCTGCGGCTTTTCCCCCATAGTTAACTACTATCTACGGGACTAACGAGAATAAACAAACGTGTAAGATTTGTTATTCACTACAGTTGAGACGGGTAAAACGGGCTAGATTCTTAATTCACTCACATTTTATACGTTGCTTGCGGTTTAAGCATCTCATAAGTAAAACAAAAATCTTATAGGTTTTACTCTTTTTCCAACGCTCAAGACTCTTGTTTAACCTGTTTAAGACACTGCTTATAAACTCTATCATTTTTATATAAGAAAGAAAAATAATAATCCAGTAATAAAAAATGTTTAGAGGAACACAGTTCTGTGATAGATATGAGTATTGTAACTTTTTACTAGATACTCCCATAAGAACTCCATAAAATGGAGAAGTACAAGTCAAAATGGACTACAAATTTAGCATCAATGATAGGGCTTCGTTTTATGACTGGTACAATGGGTATTTTTTAATTAAGTTCAAAGTAGATAAACTAGCTGACGGAGCAGCACCAGATAATGACACAGTATCTGTTATTTCAGATGTAACAAATTTTCTTAGTCAAATGACAGTCTACCAAAACGGAAAAATAGTGTACAATTGCAATAATTTATCTCTAGCAAATCACGTCAAATCATTGCTTACACTTTCAGATGGTTATGTTAACAGCTTAGGCAAAAACAGCTTTATTTACCCTGATAATGTTGCAACCGCTGTTGATGCTAACACAGGGTTTGGGGCGAGAACAGCTTTAACTAACGCACGAGCAGAAGTAACAGCAGAAATACCACTAAATAGATTTTCGTTCTTCGCCTCGTTAGAACAAAATCTTTTACCCCCGGCACAGATGGGAATAACGGTAATAATAAACAACGATGATTATTTATTATACAAGGCTGATGGCGCTGATGACGGTAGAGTTGTAATTACACATTTTGAACTTTGGATTCCTAGACTAAAATTAAATTCTGTTGGTTTAACGGATGTAGTCTTGGTTTATCCGAAGGTCAGAGAAAGAATTTAGCTAAAGCATACAAAAACACATCTTGTCTAACATTATGACTAACAAGCAACCAATTAACAGGTGATATGCCGCTAGCGCTAACACAAACACAAATAAATAAAATACAGAAAGCAAAGGCCTCTGGTACTGGTACAGACATAACAATTAGCAAGACACAAATGTCGAAGCAGTCACAAAACGGAGGTTTTCTTGGAGCAATTGCTAAACTTGCACTTCCGGTCATAAAGACAGTGGCATCCAAACTGTTACCTGCCCTTGGCATCGGAGCGGCCTCTGCTCTAGCTGAAACCGGGGTGAAAAAGATGTTTGGTTCTGGTTTAACAGCAGACGTATCACACAACAAAATTAACACATTATTACGTAAACCCTACGTCGACCACCTAACAAAAACACAGAAAGAGCAATTACAGTCAGCACTCAAACAGAAAACAGGAACTGGTCTTAGAATCACAAAAAGACAACAGACCGGTGGATTCCTTGGTATGTTAGCCAGTTTAGCAGTGCCATTACTAACCGGTTTNAAGCAGGGACGGGCGAGACATCTTTTAGGGTCCACTCTTGTGGAAACATTCCATACTTTTCGCAAATCACACAGACAATTATTACTAATATATTGTTCCCGTGAAAAATAATGGATGTCCGATAGGACTGCACCTTATCCAACATGACCACCAGTCGCCACCGGGAAACAGTTTGATGGGAATTTCCTTCCATAAGTTTCTGGAGCATTACTTCAGAATGCTATAATGGATTTAATTTTAACAGAGACATTTAAATACGTGTTTTATATGTCTCTGATTTTAACTTGACTTGCACAGGTGAAATCTTCAGTGATAAGAGTGTCATCTTTTGACTTTGGGGTCCATAGGTCAAGGGCACATGTAGTTATAGAAATGGAAAATAAAAATGAAAATTTGTTCCACAGCATAATTTCAGAATATCTGTGTTGATCTGAATGAAACTTGAATGGATGACAGATTCAGAGGTCACACGAGTCTACATGATAGAATATTTGACATGAAAATTTGTTTGTTAAGCTTAACTTCTGACAAAGGTCACAGAAAGCGAGACAAATGCGTGCAAAATGATTGAAATATGATAACAAAATAAACTTATAATCTTGGGAACCGTTTTATAAAGGAACTGTCATATTTTGTCAAGCCCTACCTGGTTTAACTTCATCATACTCTGTTTCCCTATTGAGTGAACGATTATTACTATTATATTTTTTGCCAGTAAGTCCATTTCTCGAGTTGTAGGTCAATTATATTTGGTATAAAGGTGGGTCTTGGTGATTCACGTCAGTCTGCAATGAGTCAATAGTACTTGGTCTTGAGGTTGCTCTTGAGTAGTACAATGTACATGACTGTCGTGCTTTATGACTTGAGAACCTTGGCCTCAGTTTCGTGGTCTAGTGACTAAATTAAGTTTTCTTATTGGGTCACTTTATTAATAATTTGTATTTGCAGGGCGTATGGGCCAGGTACATAATTGTCTAGTTTTATGTCTTTTAACTTTGACCTCAGTTTCACAGTCTAGAGACTATGTTAAGTTTAAATCAGATCTCGAAATGTAACTGGTAAGTCAAGTATGTTTAGTATATTTGTCTTGGCTCTCAACTAAACATTCTAATAACCACATTGAAATTTTAATAAATATTGCTGTCTGTCTCGTGGCCGTTGATCTTGACCTTAATTTCACAGTCCAGTGGTCGTTTTAAGTTTTTAGTTCACCTGACTATCTTCCCTGACACCAATGGATCAGTTGGAACCAAACTTAACCATAATAGTCCTTAGATTGTTCTTTTTAAAATTGTTTCAGGTCTGCACTCCATCCAAGATGGTTTTTCCTTCCAAGAAAGTTGTATAGATAGAGACACTTGTTCGAAGACAGCGCTCAACTGATTTCGCCATTTTCCGACGGAAACCAGGTTTAAAATTAACCTTTCTATTTGGTCAGTAGGTGCTATAGTTTCGATGTTTGGTATTTGATTTATTTTGTGGAAGTATCATCCGCTATAGACATTTTTATTTTGACTTTGCCCTTAAGACAATTTTAAAAGAGAATTAACTTTGCTCGGTTGTTCTTCTTTTGCCCTACTATGTACCCATGGAGAAAGTGACGTCCAGGGAGCATTATTTCAGATATATCAGGACGAGAACAAGTTGATAAATACTCAAAAACTATTAGTAAAAGAAGAAAGAAACACATGTGGAAGGGACAACCGGGGCAACGAGCTTCGATTCCCACTGTATGAGAGAAATGGGTGGGGGCAGGAAATTTAGCTTTCTATACGAATCCCAGTGACTATGCTCTCTCTAGAAAATATAGAAGGGGTCTTTATACTGCATGGAGCATGGCGTTTCTCCACACAGTTTGACTACAATGGTTCGCGGTCAGACTTTCCGTATTATGACCTGACTTCCAAGCATAGACAGGGCATTCCCCTATCCACCAACCGAGATGTGCCCTGCAGCTCTGTTGCCGGAGCCCCTGAAAACCGATTTAGATGCCGGGGATACATTGCAATAGACTTTTCTATTAAAATATATAGTGCATTCAGTGAACCACTTGAAACTTTAAAAAAGGTGCCACCCGCTAAAAATTTTATTTATTCAGATTTTATTTTATGATT
>MJUU01045064.1:126959-142288 GCA_002080025.1 Modiolus philippinarum
ACATACGACCTCACTGGAACCATCCAAATATGAAAAAAGAAAGGAAGTGGGGTAAATGTCAAGGAGTCACTGTACGGTCTCCAAAACAACGAGGAACCTCACACAATGTAGCAAGCTCTAAATGGTCCCAAAAAATGAAGAAAAAAAATCAATCCAAATTCTCCGTCGCGTTAAGACCAAGACTTGGCCACAATGGTCCTTGGCTGTTCTACTTATAAGTTTGACAGGTCTTTCTCCTTCAGTCCGAGAAGATTGCTAGGTAAAGGACACGATTTAAAACGGTAGAATCTTAAGGAAAAAAATACAATCATCTACATCTGAACACTGAAACATTCATGACCAGGTAACAAATAAAGACTCGTCTATGTCTTTTGTTTACTTTATGGCTTATTCTTGATATCTGCTACTGTTTCTAAACTATAAAGGGCAAAAAAACGGGTTAAAAATCACTTTGAAATGAAACTCAATTTGTTTTATCTGCTTTAGATAATTTTTTTTTCTTGGGTCAATTTGTCTAGACATAAACTTCTGATTTCTTGTCTATACTAACACTGACTCAACCTTTAAGGCCGCACAAGTTCAGATTTGTGAGTGGTGGCATTGGCTTTCGTGACAATGTTTTTTTCTCTTCCTGATGCCAAGTGTTAAGAAGTATCTTGACGGATTTTATGTCAGATTGCAGGTTTTAAACTCAAATGTGTCAAACAGGGCAAAATTTAAATGTAAACACTAGATTTAAGGGAAAGCACATACAAAAATGTCTAAAACCACTGAACAAATTGAAACTTTGTTATCTTGATCCTTGTTTAAACCCATCCAAGATATTGGCCACTAGAAAGTAAACATTGGATCCCATTAGAAACAGATCTCCTCTGAAACTTCTAACTGTCGTTAAAATGGTAATGTGACTGCAACCTTTAAGACATAGGTCAGCACATTCTACACTTTCTACAACATCGCTGCTAGAGAACAAAGTGAAAAATTTGACCCTGAGGGAATCACATGTAAAGATATTTTTCTCTTAACTTCCAATGTCAAAATGGGTCCAATGTAAACTAGTTTCCTTACTCTAGGATGATATTTATTTCGCTGAACTTGATTACTCTTAGTAGGGGCCGACTCCGACCTACCGTTGGGTGTGGGGTTTCATCACCGCTCATTGAAGATCTTATGGTGGCTTTGAGTTGTTATTACTCCCCTTTGGGTCATTGTGTCTTTGACATATTCCCCGTTGCCCTTCTTTTTCTAGTTTCCTTACTTTATACCACCTTGGATATGCTACGGTGTTTTTTTAGCAGACTGTTCAATGACCATTGTCCTAGAGTTCTTTAATCTGATTGAGAAAGGGACATTGGACTTTATACCACCTTGGATATGCTACACACACGGTGTTTTTTTAATGACCATTGTCCTAGAGTTCAGTAGAAGTAATTATTTAATCTGATTGAGAAAGGGACATCTTTATACCACCTTGGATATGCTACACACACGGTGTTTTTTAATGACCATTGTCCTAGAGTTCAGTAGAAGTAATTATTTAATCTGATTGAGAAAGGGACATTGGACAATAAAAAGGATCAATGGGAATCAAATATAAAATAGGACTGAAACTGAAAATNATTTAGAGTTCTCAAAAAAAAAAAAAAAAAAAAAAAAAAAAAAAACAGTTTGATTTTACTTTATGGACACCGATTTTGGTTCAGCTCCCCTTGTATTTGGCAGATCAATGTCTTTTCACAAAATGCCATCACAAAAGAAGTTGAACACTAATTAACTTTAGGACACTTTAGACCCTATCAAGTTAATTTGTAGATTCTCATCCACCTGTAAAAAAAAATCTGGGGTGGTGGGAGGGTTTTATTTTATATTTTTTACTGATTTTCACTAAAATTGATATTTATTTAAAGAAAATTTCTGAATATTTGAAAATAAAAAAAAATGAGCTTAGAAAAAATGGGGCGGGTGGGGATGAGAATCTATTAATTAATTTGATGTGGCCTAAGACCAGCTAGCAAATCACAATAGTCCTTTGGTGGTTTGTTCAAAAGTGTCGTCTAACTGTTCTATGACGTGTACCACATGCTATCAAAGGTTGCTATTAGCAAGGAGCAGTGTTGAATTAGGCTAATGGAATTAATTGAAAGATATTGTACTCTGCAACTTAAACATCCTAATTGAAAGAAACCTAAGTCAAATGTCCAGAATTGTGTCATGCAAGTCAATTTCTACGTTAATTCAAGATGACCACAAGTTTGAGGCACAAAAGTTAAAATGATGTCTTTCAAACCGCTAAACATGTTCAAATATCTTTTCCCACTAAGCTAGTTTTACCTATATATTGCAACAAAACCAGGTCATAATGGCCTGTCATAATCGTCTTTCAAGCTGTTAATGTTGTTTCCAATCAACGGTGGGAGCTGTCAATATTTTCCAATCTAAGGTGGTATATTGGTGGCAACCAAATAACATAGCTACCTATTCAACCTTTAAGATGATCAACACAGGCTGTTCAGAGTATTTTGTTATTTAGTAGGTTCCAAAAGTACTGCAGGTTATTATCCCCTCGCCCAACGAAGTTGGGGAGGGGATATAGCGTTTCGCCCGTTCGTCCGTCTGTTCAAACTTAAGACCATATATCTTTTGAATAACAAGTCATAGATGGACAAGGTTTTGTCCATGGATGCATCTTGAATAATACTTGAGGTTGATATATAGAATAGGTGCATTTGACCTATATTTCATGCATGAGTGACTCAGGTTAAAGTTTTTGTAAGAGTCCAGATCTGGGATACAACTCTTAGAGGAATAATATTTTGTATGTAGATGCGTCTTGTAAAGTTACGAAGCTCCAGATAAAAATTAGGTCACTTTGACCTATATTTCATGCATGAGTGACTCAGGTTGAAGTTTTTGTAAGAGTTCAGATCTGGGATACTACAACTCTTAGAGGAATAATATTTTGTATGTAGATGCGTCTTGTAAAGTTCCGAAGCTCCAGAAAAAAAATTAGGTCACTTTGACCCAAATTTCATGCATGAGTGAATTAGGTTAAAGTTTTTGTAAGAGTCCAGATCTTTCACCAGTAGATGCATATGCTATGGGTATGAGGCTCCTGATTGAAATAAGGTCACTGCATTTCTTGCATGACTGGCTCAGATTTAAGTAACAAGCCAGATCATGAATTGTACAACTTTGTGGAGTGCTTTTAATATTAGATAAACATTCAACAATCGGGCGAGGGGATTAGCTGTCATTTCCAACTCCCCCTTCTCTTGTTTTACTTTGTATTTTTATCCAATTTAAACGTTGATTTTAAGCAGAAAGCAGGATTGACCCTTTTAAACAAAACAAGTGCATTTGAAATCAGGAAAGGATGTCCAACATGAAGCAAGAACCTCTGAAAATTGAGCACTTGAAACAGGGAAAAGGGTTCTCTTTATTATAAGTCTGTGTAAAATATTTCCCAGTCCAGAAAGTGGAGAAAAATTAACAGTATTTTTGGAATTGGACCTCCATCAAGACCCCCTTTATTTTGATCTACTTCTTGAACTGATTTTGGCTACGGAGTTGGGGAGGGGATATAGCATCTCGCCCGTCCGTCCGTTCGTCCCACCTCAGGTTAAAGTTTGGTTAAGGTTCATATCTGAGAAACTACATGTGGCACATCAATCATCTTTGGTCAGTGGATGCATCTTGGAGAGTGATGCTGCTTCAGATTATAATTTGGTCACTCTGACCTACATTTCACGCTTCAATGACTCAGGTTTAAGTTTGTGATAAGGGTCATATCTGAGAAACCACATGTGGCACATCAATCATTTGAGGTCAGTGGATGTGTCTTGGAGAGTGATGCTGCTTCAGATGATAATTGGGTCACTCTGACCTACATTTTACGCTTCAATGACTCTGGTTGAAGTTTGTGTTAAGGTCCATATCTGAGAAACTAAACGCGGCATTTCAATCATCTATGGTCAGTGGATACGTCTTGGAGAGTGATGCTGCTTCAGATGATAATTGGGTCACTCTGACCTATATTTTACGCTTCAATGACTCAGGTTAAAGTTTACGTTAAGGTTCATATCAGAGAAACTACACGTGGCACATCAATCATCTTTGGTCAGTGGATGCATCTTGGAGAGTGATGCTGCTTCAGATGATAATTGGATCACTCTGACCTACATTTTACACTTCAATGACTCAGGTTTAAGCTTGCATTAAGGTTCATATCTGAGATACTATGTGTTGCACATCAATCATCTTTGGTCAGTGGATGCGTCTTGGAGAGTGATGCTGCTTCAGATGATTATTGGGTCACCCTGACCTACATTTTATGCTTCAATGACCTCGGGTTAAAGTTCGCGTTAATGTTCATGTATGAGGTACCCTATGTGTCACATCAATCATCTGTGGTCAGTTGATGCATCTTTGAGAGTCTTGCAGCCTCAGATGATAATTGGGTCTCTTTGACCTACATTTTACACTTGACTGACTTTGGTTAAAGTTTCCATTATTGTTTATATATGTGCTACTATAAGTTGCACATCAATGATCTTACTGTTCAGTGGATGTACCTTTGACATTCGTACATCTTTAGATTATGTTAGGGTTATTATTTCTTGACAGTGGGCGAGGGGATTAGCTGTCGTTTGCTGTTGCTCCCACTTCTAGTTACATTTTTAAACTATGAACTTATTACACTTTATACAATAGACCCTTCCTTGGTCTTTGACTGGCAATGTGAAAAAGGATAACCAAGAAAAGCAAACTGATATCTAGAAGTCTTTGCAAGATGAAGTCAAATACAGGCGCTATCCTGGACAGCAGAGTTAATTCCTTCTTCAAGCTATGAAGCTGTGTTTTGTTTCTAAAACTCTTACATATACCTATATCTTTGGTCTAAATACCGCATGTTACTGACATTTACAACAAACACAAAGCAATGCTAAGTAAGCTCACATCTTTTTGGCCAGAAATGTCAATCTTCCCAAAATCACTTTTACTCATAGTTTTATCCTATTTATAATTATTAGAGAAAACTAAAATGGTGATTGAGGTTTTAATTTCTACCTCAGTTGTATTCAACTATATATGTTCAATTAATATCACCAGAAAAGCACATACATATGGACTAAGGTCTTAATCCCTTAATCTATCCTTCTCTCTACATGTACAAACATCCCAGTCACCACAAAAATATTTAATTATGGCTCAATCTCAACCCCTCTCCTGGTAGTCTCTGTCTGAGTATATATCCAAGTGACCATTCAAAAAAAAAAACCCCTTCAACATATACTCTATTTACATGACTAGAAGATTACTAGTATAAGTTGAGTGGTGGGATTTCAATTTCCTGGATCTTCAGCTTGTTCAGTAACAGAACTTTAACTAGAGGTGACTGTTTTAGCAAACTAAAACATTTCTCTCCCCTTCATATAACTTTTTTTTAAAAGATGATGCTAGAATATTCAAAATACATTAGGAGGGAAGAAATATCTTAAGTCAAGTTAAAAAAATAAAAAAAGTTATGGCTTTTGAAAAAAATGAGTCATTTGACCTCAAGCTCAAAAGGCCAAGGACACATGAAGGTCACTACAGTACGGGACACACCTTCTCATGATGATACACTAACATGCCAAATATCTCAAGTCTATGGTAGAAGATAAAAAGTTCTGGTCCTGACAAGCCAACAGCTAAAAATTCAATAATTTGAACTCAAGGTCAAAGGTCAAGGTCACATGAAGATTAATATGGTACACGACATAAGTTCTCATGATAATACACCCGCATGCCAAATATCTTAAGTTTAGGTCAAAAGATGAAAAAGTCTAGCCTGGAGAGGCCAATTTCAGTAATTTGACTTCAAGGTAAAGGTAAAGGTCATATGAAGGTCACTATGGTACATGACACAATCTCATGATGATGCATCTACATGCCAAATATCAAATATCAGTCAAGGTCTAAATATGCAAAAGTTTTTTCCATGTAGGAAAAACTATTCTGTAATTTGACCTCAATGTCTGAGGTCAAGGTCACATGTCACTATGATCATGACACACCCCCTTATGACAATACACCCACATGCCAAATACTTAGTATCTTAAGTTTAGGTCAAAAGATGACAAAGTTCTGTCCGGGAAAAGCCAACAGATAAAAATTTCAGTGATTTGACCTTGAGGTCAAAGGTCAAGGTCACATGAAGGTCACTATGGTAGGCAACATACCTTGTCATAATGCTACACATATATGCCAAATACCTTAAGTCTAGGCCAAAAGGTGAAAAAGTTTTGGCCCGGACAGGCCAACTGCTATAAATTTCAGCAATTTGACCTTGAGTTCAAGGGTCAAGGTCAGGTGAACACCACTATGAAACGGGATACACCTTCTCATGATGTGCAACCACATGCCAAATATCTGAAATATAGGTCAAAAGATGAAAAAGTTCTGGCACAGACAGGCCAACACCTAAAATTTACAGTTTGACCTTGAGGTCAAAGGTAAAGGTCAAATGAAGGTTACTATAAAGTAAGTGACACACCTTCTCATGATGATACACCCATATGCCAAATATCTTGAGTCTAGGTCAAAAGTCGAAAAAGTTCTGGCCAAAATGGTCAAACAGCTAAAAATTTCAGTAATTTGACCTTGAGGTCAAAGGTCAAGATCACATAAAGGTCACTTTGGTATGCAACACACCTAATGATACACCCACATGCCAAATATCTTCAGTCTAGGTCAAAATGTGAAAAGGTTCTGGCCTAGACAGGCAAACAGCTAAATATTTCAGCAATTTGACCATGAGGTCAAAGTTCAAGGTCACATGAAGGTCACAACTGTATGCAACACACCTCATGATGATACACCCACATGCCAAATATCTGAATTATAGGTCAAAAGACAAATAAAATTATGGTCGATACGATTGCATGAGAAGAAGAAGAAACAAAGGGTAAAACAAGATGTCGCCCTTTGTCGAAGGAGAGACATAACAAGGCAGGTAGATCTCAATTTTTATTTTAATACTGCTTCAGGGTGTGTTCTCCTGAGGTTTCAGTCTTGTTTTAAATGTCATTTATGAATTATTCTTAAAACTTGCCTAAGCATGAGTGAAATATTGTTATTTATATTATATAATGACCCTCCTAAATGGTGTCAAAAAATTATGTATCTATGACCAGTAGTTTTCAAGAACTGAAAAACTTCAATTTTTGACCAAAATTGACTATTGATCTCTGTCAGAATTCAGTCTACTTAGGGGTAGGGGTTATGAAACTATTTTTTCAAGAAAAGTATGCATCTTATTCATATGATTTCTTTTCTTAGTTCTAAAAGATATAATTATCCACCTAATTAAAACAAAAATAGTGAGTTTTGACTGTTTAGTTGATTGAAAATTTGAAAAATCTTGATTTTTACTGATTTTATAATGTCTTGAACTTGACTTAAAAAGCAACATTTTCTTACAGAACTTTCTTATATCATTATGGACCTAATTGCTTTTTAATAGTGATATTTCTTCAGATTAACATGATCTAACAATCTAGAAACTTTAACAGAAAACTTGATGGTAGAAATCACTAATTATATCAAAAATGGCTCAAAAATAAGCAAAAATTTATGAAACTTTAAAAAAGCCACCAAATTTTGTGTTTTCAAATGATAATAGCACAAAAAAAATGCACACAGTCAAATAGTTTTCTCTTCCAACATGATTTTTTCAAGGTCTTTGCATTTTAAAGGAAAAAACTTGATGCAGGAAAATTTTGACCCCTCAAGAGAATACATCCTTAAACAGCTTGACCAAAAATGTCCTGTTCTAGATTGATTTACTAACATATGTTCATATTTACATATTTATTATACATAATGTATTTACAATGAAATGAATGTGAAAATAAATAATGGAGTCTGAATTGTCTGTTTATGCAGCGAAGGTTGATGAAGCCTGGGCTAAACCTTTTCTTCTGAAAATAAAAAAAAAACAATGTTAATTGTGGTACTATATATTCAAATATGAATACTTTTAATCGTCAACAAAATAACATAATCAGGTTATGGGTCTAGCTTGAATCTTCTTCTCTTTTAACCATTTAAGTTCATAATGATCCTTCAAGTATGACAGAAGTTATGATGAGCTGAGAAGACCATAAAAATAAGACTAAAGGGAGTATGAGCGTCAGATTTCAGAAGCATTCGATATCCTCAGGTTTTATCCATTCAAACAGGGTTAAATTTTTTTTACATGTATCATAATTTCTTGGTCATAGGTCACTTTAAAATGCATAAAGTAGACAATGTATAAAATTTTATAAAATTCCAATTATATTTTCAAATATTTTAAGGCATATAAACAGCTAATGGAAATTGAAGGAAAACTCTAGAGAGAACTGTTTCCCGCCATAATTTTGACGTCTTATATCTCAAAAATTCTTACATGGATTTTCAAAATTTTTTGCTCATGTTGTTCTATTAGGAAAGTTCTTCAAAACAAAAGGTCAGCATTTTAATTCTAATTACAAAATTTCTGACACTTGTACTCCCTTAAATAAATTTGCACAAAAAAAACCTCCTTCAAAAAATCTAACATTTTTCTGTCTGTTAATCAAACAATCAAAGTCCTATGGAATATTATAGTATACCTATACCGATATTGCTTGAAGGGGTTCTAAACTTGATACTCCAGTGATAATATATGGTAAACTATAATATTCTACAGGACTTTGATTGTTTGATTAAGAGACAAAGATAGCAGTTTTGTTTTTTTTTGTTTTTTTTTGATAAATAAATTTTGGATGGATACACTCTATTTTTAATTTACATTATCATTATATAAAGAATACTTACGCTTCCCGCAAAAATATGTCAAAGTTCACTTTTCCATCATCTGTTCCTTCTGGGCATTCTGGGAAATCTTTTATACCTAATGTTGTAAGAGCTGAGAAAAAAGGAGAAAATTTTCATTTGTCTGAACATTTACAAGAAACCATACACAACTGTACTCCAATATTTATGAAATTCAAATAATTCACTTAACAGTTGATAATGTCTAGAATTAAGCTTAAAATCGGTAAGAGATGGGCAGCTGTAAAGGTGTAAAAACTGACATGTAAGAACAAATTAAGTCATACTAGGTAAAATGTATATAGTTGTAGCCACTTGATCAGGAGCCTGTAATACTACCTTCTGCATATTCTCTGATGTTTAATGGAATATAAGGTAAAACTTTTTGAGAAAACTTGAAAAAAAAATTGATCAGGAAGAACAATAGTTTTTTTAAAACAAAAACTTTTATTTAAAAAGTAGCTCTTATTACTATTTTAAAATTTAATCCTATAAATCAAATTTGAGTATTAGACATATAGTATAAAATTATGAAATAAGGAGAAAAATGAGGATTCATAAAACAACATTGAACTCATTGAATTTAATGCAGCCCTTGGCGAGCTGAACATTTCTATCTCTTTAAGTTTTTGACCACAAATATTATGTCAAATAAAGCATAAAATCAGAGTACTTTTTTTCAGATGCCGAAAAAATACAGTGTGAAAGACAAGGTCAAAGGGAATAAGCATATGAAATATGAATGTCCTATCACTATCCATTCAAAAAATATACATTTTTGTACCAAATGTTTAAGTTTTTATGTAGTTGTTAAATGTCAAGGTCAAGGTCATTAGGTCAAATATTCTGGTACCAACTGAAAGGTCTTGCCAAAAGAAATACACATGTAAAATATGAAATCCCAATTAAGCACTTTTATAATTACCATTTAAAAGATATACTCAATGTTAATCATGTGTATTCCATTTTTCAAAAATAGTAATGGTGGATTACATGATACTGTGCCACGTTTCACAAAATTTCTAAGTTAAAAGGGCCATAACTCCACAACGATGTGTACCGCTGAACCCAAAACTATACTTGGCCTGTGTTTTGTGGTAAACAATTTACATACCATGTTTGAAGACAGTATGTTATTTCATTCACAAGTTATGAGTACAAAACCCTAAATATGCAAAATTTCAAAGTTTCAAGGGGCCTCGGAACCCAAAATCGAACTTGACCTGAGTTATGTGGTAAACAATTTACATACCAAGTTTGAAGACCTTGTGTTATTTTATTCACAATTTATCAGTCGGAAACCCTAAAATTCGCAAAATTTCAAAGTTTAAAGGGGCATAACTCCAGAACCCCTTGGACCTCGGAACCCAAAATCACACTTGACCTGAGTTTTGTGGTTAACAACTCACATACCAAGTTTGAAGACCTTGAGTTATTTCGTTCACAAGTTATCAGTCGGAAACCCTAAAATTCGCAAAATTTCAAAGTTTCAAGGGCCACAACTCCAGAACCCCTTAGACCTTTGAACCCAAAATCGAACTTGACCTGAGTTTTGTGGTAAACAACTTACATACCAAGTTTGAAGACCCTGTGTTATTTCGTTCAAAAGTTATCAGTCGGAAACCCTAAAATTCGCAAAATTTCAAAATTTCAAGGGGCATAACTCCAGAGCCCCTTGGACCTCTGAACCAAAAATCGAACTTGACCCGAGTTTTGTGGTAAACAATTTGCATACCAAGTTTGAAGACCTTGTGTTATTTCGTTCACAAGTTATCAGTCGGAAACCTTCAGGGGACGGATGACGGAAGGACACCTGACTGAGGGTATCACATAATACCTCACCACTTCGTGTGGTGGGGTATAAAAATTTGGTCACATGCCAAGGTCAAGGTCATTTGATCAAATATCTTGATACCAGTTAAAAAGTCTTGTCATAAGGAATACACATGCAAAATATGAAAGCCCCATCACTTATCATTAAAGAGATATCCAATCTTAAAGTTTTTCTAGATAAATAGACAGACAGTCAGACCAAAAACTATGCCCCCTGTATCTTTGATTCTCAGGACACAAAAATATCAAAATATGGCAAAAATGAATATATCCACACAGGAGGCATTAAACAATCTTGACTGTAAAAATAATAGTATGTAGATCAATGCAAATAGAATTGTTACATTTACTGATAAGTATAGACTTGAAGGTAAAACTTTAAATGCAATATTTATGATTATTGTAATATAAACAAGAAAACAAAGTTGAAGCATTATTGTGGTAAGACAATCTTGTACAATGCCTAAATCATAAACAAATAAAAAACCAACCTTCTCTATATTGCTGTACAGTTATATATCCCCGCTGTGTTGGATCAAGCATTCCATATATTGACTGTATATTAGTATCATCAAATAAACAAGGATAATCTAATTTAGAAGCTCTTGATTTTTGTAGTTTTTCTAATAACTCTATCATGTGCTTTTTGGGATCTTCTACAAGTAAAAAGTAAAATGTTAGCAGTAATAGTAATGTTACATACTGTACATTTTTAAAATCAAATTTCTTCACTGACAAATACTGAAATAGCAGCAATCAGTCATTTAGTTTATATTGTCATTTGACATTTTTGTAAATAAATGTTACTAATAACAGAAAATTACCATTAAAATGTGTAAAAAAACATAAAGTCGAGGAAGTCTGATATATTTGATTCAGATACCACTTTTGAAAGGTTGGGATTTTCTAGGAAAGTCAAAGAAAAAATCCATGAAATCTTCAAATACACATATGCATGTAGAGCCAAAATGAAAAAAGGCCGTAAAGGGGGGGGCACAAATATAAAGAAAAACTAGGGGAAATGATAGTATAAAATTCAATGAATGTAGAAGTTATAGTATGTTGTTAAAGATATTCAAATGTATTTAACAACCTCCATTAGCTGCACCAGTGCATTTTTCCTTAGCTCAGTTGTTAGAGTGGTGGACTGGAAGAATAATGTTTGAATATTGATTAAGGAAAAAGCAAATTTTGTAGGGAAAATCATACTCTATGCCTACACAGTAAAGAACTATAGAAAGGGGCAAAAGGGTTGTCATTCTGACTTCCTGTTGTGGAAATGAGCAAATCCTGAAATGTCTGACAAAATGTGTGTAAAATCAAGATTCAATCAATTTGTTGGAAAATCATATATTTTTAATATTCAAAGTACTACATTGAATGGTATATATATGTTAATAAACTCCTCTTATTGCTCCATCAGTGGACCCAAAGAAAATAATTAGCCTGCAAAACCCCAAATATACTTGGAGACATTAATTTCCATTTTCGTTTTCACTGTACCATGTTTACTAAGAATGTACAAGAAAATGGTTGCCGACCACAGATAGAACTGATAGTGGGTATTTTGTATCATGCATATTTCATGAACTAATTTAAATTAAGTTGGTTGGAAATATTCTTCCTGGTAAAAATGAAGATTAATGACACTGTTAGCCAATGTTGACTTATAATTGATCAAAGCATACATGTATGATAAACAGACTTTATTCCTTTTACTCTCAATGCACAGGAGATGCATCTTTCTCTGTTTGACCTCAAGCAGGGTCCATTTTGTCAAATGAAATGGTTGCATATGGAACCAAATCAAGCAATTGGCAACTGAAAAATAAGAGGTACCGGTAGTCGACTTTTGGATCATTAAATGTTAGCAACAAGGAATATGTCGTATTTTATACTAATTTCGGTGTTGATTTCTATATCATTAAAGCATTTGAATCGGTTAAAAGTATCAATGGGTCTTGAATAGTGCAGTCAGCACAATATCTCGATCAACAGTTCAAGCTGTCAATTCTTTCTTTTGAAAACCACCAACAGAATTATAAACTAGAGTTACTGTGGCCTAGTGGGCCACAGATAACCCCTGCCCCCACCTCTTCCTGAATTTTCTTAAACATCTGGAAAAAAAAGGAATTACTGGAAAGTAAAATAAAAGTGGACATTTACAATATGCTAATAAGCTCTTGCATAAGTTTCATGAAATCTCAATCATTGGTTTATGAACGGAAGGACGGACGGACGGACAGACACCATGAACACTATATACCTCCCGCAAAGCAGGGAGTATATTAAGCCCACAGAGGACAATTGAATCTATTGCATATTAAACTGGTAATAATCTCATTGTGGACCATTTGTGGTTGTTGCCAGTGGTATTGAAAAACTGGACTACACATTGATTTTCAGCAGCTAAAATTTACCTTGCTTATTAACTAATGTTTCCATAATTATCTAATTCTGATTGTCTTTGTCTTGCTTCGTTCTTTTTGGAAAGCCAACAGCTTGAGCTGTTGAGTCATGATATGCTACTAGAAATGTTAACGTAACCCTCAGTCCACTACGTTCCGATGAGTGTAGCAGACAGAGGTCGGTTACGTTATCATATATAGATGTGCTACCTGCACTTCCAAACCAAACATTTAAAATTGCTACTTTAGACCATTTCAAACCAAGAAATCGCTGGCAACTAAAAATTTATGATAGGTCACCAAAAACTACAACTGAACTGGCCATCATTTTTTCACCATGGTGGCCAACTGGCGACTTGAAATACATGTCTACTCAAGGGCCAAGGAAAGTTTCCGAAAATGAACGACTAGAAATCAGCATATAGATGACATCTCAAAAACTACGAAAGATAACATCAGTCTAATTGAACCAGATCTACATTGTAGCATTCATCCAAGATGTGAGATGCTGATGATGGACAAACCAGCTTATTGGAGTCGAAAGGGCAGTTCTAAAAAATAGAGATGCAGAAAAAACTACACTATGCAGGGAGGTTATTGAACAGTTGCTTGAAGACACAAATGAAGAAACAATAGTTGCCATCACAGATGGATCATGCCAAGGCAATCCTGGACCATGTGGGTCAGGTGCTGTAATCTACCAAGGCAATCAACCTAGCATTCCAATACAAAAAGTAGGATCAATATTGCTAGCAGTAATAGTTGCTATAGAGATGGTGTTAAAACACTGCATGATACACCTCAACAACTAGTTCACAACTCTAAAGATCCTCTCAGACAGCCAAATAGCAGTTAGATTCCTTACTCTTAACTGGCAGTCAAACAACTACTTGAATCTGATCAGTGTCTAGACATCAAGAAAAACATTAATATTACATCACTAGAGAGAAAAGGCATCCTTACGTCTGTATTTTGGATCCCAGGCCATTCTAATATAGCCAGGAAGGAGATAGCAGAAGAACTAGCAATGTGAGTCATAACATCATCACCCTATCAGATGTCAAGATGGCTGTCAGACAGTCGGTCAGGGACAAATGGCAAACTAGATGGGAACACACAGAGGAGGAAGGCAACTCCACAATTTAACACCAAGAATGGGGTGCCAAAGCAAGCTAGATTGGCCAAACCAACGCCTTGGACAAATATGAACACAGAAATTTTACCTGGTTTACCTGGTGTAGAGGTCTAAACATTTGGCTAGGTATAGCCCTCTGACCCTTGTTATTAAATTTGTTGCGTCACTTCTGGTGTATAAATATCTGGGTTGAACTTTATAGCCAGGTCTTTCCAGGGGCTGTTTAAATGGCTTTTGAAAATTAATCAAGTACACATACCAGATTGAAAATGCCACCACTCTAGACTGTGAATGGGGAAGTGATCATTATCATGAAGAAACAGCAGACGCTTCCTACTCATCTGTGCAGTATATGATCGACATTGAATTAATGAAAAGAAATGTATAGACAACTGAAAGAGCTAACACCTGCCTTTTACACAGATGTGCAGTCCATGTTGACAAAAACTGAGGATAACAAATCTGTGTATGATGACACCTTGCGGTTAATGGGAAAATATATCAACAATACACAAGTTTCCAATTGGTGAATTTTCCCGGAAAATTTTGACGTCACAATATAGATTTTTGGACGTCACAATGTTACGTGACGCAATTTACTCCGATTAACCCCAGGTCATTCGGGGTAATTCATTCATAAAATGAAATTGGAAATTCGTCTATATCGGAAGATTTGGTACAGTTCCAGCCCCCACTTCTAACTGATCTTGACCCTACAAATGTGCAGTACAGTGAAACAACCTATATGAGAAGCACAGAGCAAAAAAAACCAAATGCATCTGGAGAACAGTCGTGTCCATTTGGACCGTAGGATCAGAAAAACTGAGCATCAGCCAGTTCAAATTTGACTCTTAATTTAATTGTTATCAATCAGGTTTGTTACCCTTCTGACAAGATATTTACCTGGCCTGTGGAATATTAACTGAGATGTCATATTATTAAATAATTCAATTATTCTGTGGTTTTCTAAGTATTCTCTAGCTTCTCCATCTCTCCCTTGCCAGGCAGTTTCTGATCCTTCGGTAGACATCTTGATTTACACTCCGTTGTCACGGTGATTTAAGGAAAGCAGTAAATGCAATCATTTTATCTGTATAAATTGATTATACTTTTAG
>MJUU01045065.1:0-11967 GCA_002080025.1 Modiolus philippinarum
TTTACAAGACAAGGACAAGCCAATGACCAACATATTCCTGACTTGGGACAGGCGCAAAAGTTGCGGTGGGGTTAAACTCGTTTTCTTGGATCTAAACCCTCCCCCTATGTGTGGTGAATGGCTAAAAAAATACACAAAAAGACTCACAGTAAAAATCAAAGTAGAAAAAAGTCCAACTTATCAAGACGAGTACCCTTACAATGACGTATATAAAACATGAAGACAATACACACAGGTTCTGTCCGGACAAATGCTTGCAGTTACTGACAGGTAGCTAAGGACATAATTTTCGTTGACTAAGATATCAAGCCTTCTTACATATGAAACTTCAATTGAAATACTTCTAAATATATTTGGTATAACAACATCATCAATTATGAAAGAAGAACATGATATTGTGCAAATACTGCCAATATGAAAAATTGTTTAAATTTAGTTATGGTGTAAAGCATTTAGGAGATGATCAATATTTTTCCAACAAAAACCAGAAGTAAAGATTTCACAACAATGCTGTGTTTATATCCTTTATGAATAAGTTTGTTCAACGGATTATAAGTTTGGAAGGACATTTTTTTAATTTTTGCGCTTTGTAAATGATATTGCCATAGAAATTTGGATGTGAAATGTATTAGATTATCTATACTGTCTTTGCTTCTGCCTTCACCTTTTGAATAAAGGTAAACTCAAGTATGAGCGTCATTGCGGCTACATTTCAAACCTAGAATATTTCTTTATTCACTTCATTATCTTCCTTGAAAAAGTGGTAACTTTCTCCAATGCAAACATAAATATGACATTTACCTAGTGCATCAGCATATTAATTAATGCCAAATGTGATTAAAATGATTTGAATCATTACGATCTAAGGATATCTCTGTTTTGTTCCACTTAACAAAATTACTTAATAGATTTGTCAGGAGGCCAAATACAAAAGCCAAAAAAAAAAAACTACAAAAGAGCAGATTCAAAACCACTGGAAGGATAAAAAGCAAAGAAAGAAAATGTTCTCGGTTTGAAAAGTAGCCATGCTAAGCTTAATTAAGGTAGTTCGATCCTAATAAAAATATCAGACAGAATTTTTTTCTTTTCAGATATTTTGTAGGTCTTTACCTATATGTTCCGAAAATAAAATAAAAATGATATGTCACCGATCATCTTTTCCTGTAATCAAGCTTTGAAAATCAGGCCAAATTCAGTATTTTTCAGCAATATTTACAACGAATATATAGGGAACTGTGTGAACGTGCTTATTGTTTATCTTTCATATAAAATAAATATCAGACAGATTTTTTTTATTTTTTGATATTTCAGAGATATATACTTAAGCTATATGTTACGCTGAAAAAATCTACATGTCACCGTTCGATTAAGAAAGTTATTTGATATAGTTTACGTAATAGACAATATTTACGGGTAAAGGGAGCTAATTTTCGGGAAAGTGTATGTCAATCTATTCTGACGTCACAAGGAATAGGCCAATACAGGATTATTCCGGCTTGAAAATCAAGTTAATTCCGCATCCGATTCGTGTTACACAAATGCGCCAATCGAATGCGCCGTGTATTAGTGTCGATCTACCTTAATACGACAGCTACTATTATATAAATTCAAATTCAAATTTTTATTATCTTTAAACTATATATAGTTTGTGATAAACAATACAAACAATAAATGACAGAAAAAAAAACCCAAACAATAATCATACGGATATGTACAAGTAAATAAACATTAAGAGTCCCCTTTCATTTCTAGGTATTTTTTAAATGCCTTCTCTTTTCTATGAGTAAAGTATGATCACTTATTCTGAGTTTAGTTATGAGTTTTCTGAATTCAAAGTTACTTGTATTTAGATATTCTTCAGAGGAAAATCTATTTTTTAGAGATTTATATAGATTCAATTTACTTTTATCATCAATATTTTGGAATTTTGTTTCTATAATAGAATCATAAAAATATTTTATTTTTGATTTGATATATTTCTTAGCAGTATTTATTTGTTTTTTTAAGTCTGCACTCAGTACTATTTTGAAGTTTAACTTCAGATAATATATCTTTAACATTAGTAAACCAAGAATATATTCCACTTGAATCTAAGTTTTCGGTTAATAAAAAAGCTTCTTTTACAAGTGGATTTATTGTATTTGTGTATAATCTAGTTAAATAAAGAAGAGTTTGAATTTTAACTGAAATTGAGAACTAAAGCATCATCAATTTTCAAATATGCTGATGTGGCCAGTTACTTGTCCTTCATTCATGACAAATATGTCGTCGTTCCTGCCGATAAGGCCCTTAATAATATCATTTTTGTTTGCAAAAATCATTATATAAATTGTTTAAAGAAAGAACTAGGCATTGATAATTCCAAAGGCAATCCAACTTACGCAGCTACTGGAGATATTACAGAACCATAAATCTGTTTTGCTTTCCTTCGGGGGATTTCTACCAAGGATGAAGACACAGATCTTCCATTTTTGTACTGGGTACGAAAATTACACAAATGCCCTTACAAAGAACGATACATGGCTAGATCTGCCAAATGTTCTACAAAACCTATATCTAAATTGCTAACCTACATCTTGAAAGTTGTTAAAGAGGACCTTCAAAAATACTGTGATACTTGCTTTTCAGGAAGTGGTGTAAATGAAATGTCGATTTTGAAAAACTACAAAGATCTACTTGACAACTTAAACTCTAGATCGTTATCACACTGTAACAGCATTAAAATTTTCGACTTCTCCACACTTCACACTACCATTCCTCATGAGCAACTAACATCTGAAAGGTTTAATTCATAGATGTTTCTCACGCAAGAACGATGAACGAAGATATAGGTACATTGTTATGTTTGATTTTCTGATCGACAATATATTTGTCCAATTTGGCGGACTTGTTTTTCAACAGACTATCACAATTGCTATGGGCACAAGCTGTGCACCTCTCCTAGCCGATCTGTTTCTCCACTCTTATGAGGCTGAATTCATCGAAGGACTTCTTCAAAATAAAGATAAAAAACTGGCACAATCCTTCAGTTTCCGTTATATAGATGATATTTTGTCACTTAGGTGTTTTTTTCATCCGATCTATCCAAAAGAGCTCGAAATTAAGGATACTATAGACACTTCCGGATCGACCTCATTCCTTGACCTTCATCTCGAAATTAAGGATACTACAACCACTTCCGGATCGACCTCATTCCTTGACCTTCATCTCGAAATTGACAACACAGATAGACTTCAAACTAAGCTGTACGACAAACACGATGACTTCACTTTTCCAATAGTCAGCTTCCCTTTTCTTTATAGCAAGATCCCAACAGCGCCGGCATAAAGAGTTTACATCTCCCAGCTCATTCATTATTCAAGAGCATGTGGTCGATACAGTGACTTCCTTGATCGATCCCGGTTGCTCACAAATAGGCTACTTGAAGTCATCTCTCCAGAGATGTTACGGTCGACGTCACCATCTTGTGGACCGCTATGAGATATTTGTTTCCCAGATGACAACAGATCTTTCTCTTTAAAAGCTTAACTGTTGTTTCCTCCACCGGATTTTGACAAGTTCAACACGGGGGTGTCTTATAAGAAGCAGGAGATGCTTGCTCTACCGGAGCACCTGATTTCACACATGTTTTTTTGGGGTCCATGTTGTTCATCTTTTGTGTGTATTTTTTTCTGTGCCGCGCTCGTGTTGTGTCTCTGTTTCTTTGTTGTTTCCGATGTTGCTAATTGTCCTTGGATTGTTCGTTTTGGATTGACGGTTCGGCTCTCTCTTACACTGACACAGTACGGTATTTTGTTATTTAATTAAACACGTTAATTAGCCTAATTGATAAGGGTTCTTGAACTGTAAATTCACTTCGTATGTTGGTGACTTTGACTAAGTGATGTTTATTCCTAGATTCTTATAGAATTTTAAACTTATTGAAAAGTAATTTTGAGGACGTGTCTTGGTGCGGCCCGTGCCCTCTGCACCACCCAGGTGACTTAAGAAACACTTTTCGTTTATCATTTTGATACAAATATTTGATTTTCACAGTCAAACCTTTTCTACTCAATTGTTTTCACGTCTTCACAGATTTGACATAACCTGTTTCGACTCAACCCTGGATTGACTCGCTGATAGGACATGCTTACCCTTCCAGAGTACCTGATGTCACTCCCGGTTTTCATGGGACTTCACACTATTTTTATTTCCGTGCTTTTTGGCTGTCTCGCGTCCTTGTCTTGTCTTTGTTTTTTCTCTGTTGCCGTTTTTGCCATGTCTTTTGAGTTTGATTTTTGTGATGATCACTTACCTTGTTCCTTCGGTATTCTGAATGGAGGAAGGATGGCGGAGTGGTTAAGGCACTGGACTTGAAACCACAATGGCCGACACTAGTGTGGGTTCGAATCCCGCATGTGTCATGTTTTCAAGGCACCTACCCTAGCTCGGGGGTTTCACCGATTTTCCAGCTTGGAACTCGGCCTTTCTTCTTTGCGACCATGCAATAAGCCCACATTTGCTAAACGTTCGTTAATCTCGCCGTCCGTTTAAAAGCTCGTTGTAGAGCATAATGTTCATTGTGGAACATTACCGTTGAATGTCTGTAATTTCCGACGTTAATTACCTTTCTACTACCGTATAGATGCTGGCTCCCAGACTATATGGTACGCGTAACGATCAAATACGCGTATAGTCCGGAACATATATATTGTTTGTATGTATTTATTGTATTGCGTCCTCTTTTACACAGTGTGTCTGAGGCTTAATAAATTATTTGCCTTTGTCTTTGTCTCAAGATTGAAGAAAAACAAATTTGTTCTCCCTTGTGTTTTATTTACTATTTCTACTATTTCTAGACTCACTTGATTTCTGGATTGCATTCTTTTGGTAAAGCCTTCATGAATTTTAGATGTTCTTTTTTTATTATATTTCATAATATTTTATATTTATAAATATCTTTTTGGCAAATTTATTCTGTTTCATTTAATATAATGCCACTTACTATCCATTTTTTTAAACAAAAGACTTTTAGTATGAAAAAGAAAGGAAATGGGGTAAATGTCAAGGAGACAACATCCCATATCCAGGTTAAAACGACCCAAAACAAAACATCTAGGGGCCTAGACCACTCGGCCACCTAGGCTATATAAAAAAAATAGCTTTCGGTAACCGGGTCATTACTCCTCGTAGGAAATCTAGAGTTGTAACATAGTACATGCACGATGAACATTTGGTTGATAGGAAATAGAGAGAAGAAGAATAAGAGTGCAACAGGTATTATACATAAAGTATATAGATAATAGTGTTGCACACACCTCTATATTATATGAATGATAATGTGATGGTAAGGTGAGCTGCAAAGGTAGAATGTATGATTGTTTTTGCACGTGTATCATATTTTCTTCATCATAGGTCACTTTAAAATGCATAAAATAGACGATGTATAAAATTTAATAAACTTCCCATTATATTTTAAGGCATATAAACAGCTAATGGAAGTTGAAGGAAAAGTCTAGAGAGTACTGTTTCCCGCCAAAATTATGACGTCTTATATCTCAAAACTGCTTCCTTCAATTTCCACTAGCTGTTTATATGCGTTAATAGGTATGAGATATAATTGGAAGTTGATAGAATTTCATACATTGTCTATTTTATGCATTTTAAAGTGACCTATGACCAAGAAAAAAATGATACTCGTAAAAATTTTTTTATTACCTTGTTTAAATAGATGAAACCCTAGGATATCGAATGCTTCTGAAATCTGACACTCGTACTCCTTTAATTATTTGAAGACCCCTTTATTATTTTCTCCTATTGTCTCGTTTGACTTCATCCCACTTTCCATCCCAAGTTAACCTAAAGCATAATGATTCTATATCTTTAATGCGTTATCCGGTATGCTTACAACACTAGTTAAAAGGGGGTCCATATATTTACCCGAAAACACCTAAACCTACCCAAAACACACAAAACCATTTAAAATATTATTTTTTGAAACAAAAATATCAACTTTACTTCTATGTTTTTGTTTTTGGTCAAGAATTGTTTTTCTAAACCCGTTTTAATGACGATTTTTAATGGAAATTATACCTGTCTTTTGTATTGAAATGGACTAAATGCAATGAAGATATAAGTACATTTAACTGGGATTCAATACTGTCTATAGAGTCTGACATGGATGAAAACTGTCTAAACTTTACTAATATTTTTTTTAGAATTCGTTAAAGACAGTGTCCCGCAGAAGGAAATTACAGTTCGGCCAAATTACCAAGTTTGGTTTAACTCCGAGTTAAGGAGGGAGATAAGAAAACATGATCGACTTCATAAACAGGCTTGCCGTTCAAAAAATATTTCTGATTTGAATAAATATAAAAAGCAACAAAATCATGTTAACAATGTGAAAAAATCTACAAAGGAACAATTTTATCTCAATGTTAATAATCTTTTGGGTGAATATTCAAATAAATCTTCAAAGTCCTATTGGTCTCTAGTTAAAAGGCTAGTAAAGTCGGGTGGAACACACTCGTGCATTACACAATTAAATAATGCTAACGGCGAATTTATTATCGATGACTACGAAAAGGTCTGCCTTATCAACGACTACTTTTGTTCAATATCATCATTAGATACATCCCACATTGATGTGCCCCCTTTTCCACCTAGAACTGAAAACTCTATTCAAGTATCGACAAGCCAAGTACGAGATACATGTCCTTCAAATTTTTAAAATTGGGTAAAGCGTCAGGTTTGGACCAAATTAGTCATCATATGTTGAAACATACTAAAGATTCTGTATGTTATCCTTTATCTAAGTTGTTCAATATATCATTGACTAAATCACTTTTTCCAGAACAATGGAAAATGGCATCAGTTATGACCCTATTTAAAAAAGGTGACAAACTTGTTACCTCAAATCATAGGCCCATCTCTTTACTATCAGCAGTTGGTAAGGTTTTTGAAAGATTAGTGTTTAAAGAAGTTTTTATTTTTTTTTTGATATCTAATGATTTATTATACAAATTTCAATCGGGATTTATTCCTGGTCATTTTACTGTTCACCAGTTAATAGAAATTTATTATAGATAACAAAATACCGGAGTTACTGTTAATTTATTTTCTGCATATGCGCATTTCGACAACTTATGTCTCATCAGTGCAGATAAAACCACAACATTTGGAAGTCCATTAAACGAAAAACGTGTACAATCTGATAGAGAACAAATAACCAAAAGGGTCTAAATAGTATAGCCAAAATTCAGCTAAGGACAGTGCTATGCATGAGGGAGATGCTCCTTAGTTTTAAACAAAATTTTGTAAGATTTAGATATTGCAAATTTGTATAAAATCGGTTTTCGGGTCAGCACAGAAGTACTGACTATGTATGGCTCTTGATGATCGGTGTTTCACGTCTTTAGTACTATGTGACATTTCAAAAGCCTTTGACAGAGTATGACACGAAGGCCATTACTTAAACTAAAAGCATATGGTATTAATGGCGATCTTCTTCAATTGTTCCAAAGTTATATATCTAATAGACAGCAAAGTGTATTTATTAATAACACCCATTCTCCCCTAAAACTAGTTACTGCCGGAGTTCCTCAGGGATAAGTATATAGGCCCTTTGCTTTTCCTACTGTATGTTAACGATATAGCAGATGATCTCATTAGTTTAGCTAGATTATTTGCGGATGACACTTCACTCTCCTACGCCAGCCTTAGTCCTTACACTCTTGAAGATGTCACGAACAGCGACTTAGAAACTATATCTGACTGGTCCAATAAATGGCTTGTTAACTTCAATCCACAGAAGACTAAAGCAATGATTTTCTCCAATTATCCAATACCTGATGATATTATTTTTAATTTTCAAAGACGAACAAGTAGAATTTGTCCCCTTCCATAAACATTTAGGAATAACGTTTGACAGTAATGGGAAAATTTCATACACACATAGAAATTATTGTAGAATCTGTTAGTAAAAAATTGAATGTTTTGAAAAAAATAAAGTATGTACTAAGTAGAAATTATTTATCTCGCATTTACTTAACTTTCATACGCCCAACAATGGATTGTTTGTGAACTATGGTCAAGTTGTAGTCAGCAAGATTCTGATAGATTAGACAGGCTTCAAATGGAAGCCGGTCGAATTGTC
The DNA here is from genome assembly GCA_002080025.1 of Modiolus philippinarum. NCBI lineage: Eukaryota > Metazoa > Mollusca > Bivalvia > Mytilida > Modiolidae > Modiolus > Modiolus philippinarum. The sequence goes on from MJUU01045065.1 coordinate 8,135, forward strand.
ACAGGTTTACCACAGTTTGCTAGTTGTAAATCAATATATTCAGAAACACGCTGGGAAGAATTATCGGATAGACGAAAAATAAGGAGGCTTAATTTATTTTATTCAATACATAAACATCATGCTCCTGAGTATCTGTGTGAACTAATGCCACCATTAGTAAGTGAAAATTCTAATTATAATTTACGTGATGGTTCCAATTATATTTTACCAAGTTATAGGTTAGAATTAACGAAAAGATTTTTTTTCCTTTTACCGTTGTAGAATGGAATCGTCTTAGACAAGACGTTCGGGACTCTCCAAATATCAACATTTTAAAAAGAAAAAAAAAAGACTAAGTTGCAAATCAGTAAGCCACCTACATACTTTAGTTTTGGGGATAGGAAGATTAATATAATTCACACTAGATTAAGGAACATGTGTAGTTCCTTAAATGCTGATCTTCATCGTGTTAATATACTTCCTAATCCAGCTTGTCCCTGTCGTCACCCCTATGAAGATGCCATACATTACTTTTTTGAGTGTTGCTTTTGTGAAGAAGATAGGTTTGTTTTGTTCAATAAATTGAGACATTTTGCCTTATCTGTTGAATTGCTATTGGCTGGTGACAGTAATCTGACATATGCCCAGAACATTGGAATTTTCAAAAATGTTCATTCCTTTATAAGAGCAACACACCGATTCAATATGTTATAAAAGTATTTTATGTTTTGAGCAGTTTTCACCATTTCCACCCCCCCTCCCAATTCGTTGTTTTATTTGGTTCTTTCCTGATTTGATTAATTGATTATTATTTTGCTTTTTTTGTTATCATTTTTTCTTATTTTGAATTTTTCTATCATTTGAAACCATTTATAAATAATTAAATACAAATACAAAATGTATTACAGTTGTAACTTTATGTAATAGTCGTCATTTTGATTATTGTTTTCTGTATATAATTCTCTAAGGGAAAAGACGTTTCTAATGTTGTAATAACTTGTGTCCGATTTCTTTTGCATCTTTTTGTGCAAATAAAATATGTTTAATGTTAATTGAAATGGACACGTGACAGGGTTTATCATATTATTACACTATTGATATCAACTTGAACTTACTTATATTTTGAAATAAATGTAAAATGTTTGAAATATTATTTCCACAGACAAGGATGATAATTTGCATCATTTTTATAAAATAAAAACGTACAAAAGTATTACGGTTAAACATAACTGTGTTGTATACAAGACAGTTCAAAAATACATATTACCGAGCATATATCATACAGTTATTACTTCAATTTCTTTGAAAAAAAAACTGAAGTAAGTAGTATGAAAATGACAATTCTGCCCCACTTATGCAGAATCCTGCATAAAAATCCCCACCTCGAGGGCACAATGCAAACGGACGGCATTCCTATTGATCATAAGGTAAATACAAGAATGTCATAATGTATTCGCTAGTAGACAAGTCGTCCCACAGGAAAATGGGGATCAGGACACCTTAAAGAGAGGTGTGCCTGCGTCCAAGATTGATATCAATAAAGATATGGCATTCGAAAGAAATAAGATGGATCGGTTCCAGGATTTCTCTCTGGAGAATGAGGAAGATTTGGAGAAAGATTTTTGGGAAAGCACCCCAGCCCCAACCCCAAGGCAGCAATGCTGTGATAATCCCAATCTGACGCAGGTGTATGGACATCCCGAGATGTGTAAAAATTGTGGGGCACAGCCAATGAAGCCACAATTAGAAAATCAGGCAGAAGAATCGGTGAGACGTACATGCGGCTTCCCACTCAAGAGGAAGAAGGGGCAATTCTGTAAGAGCAAGCCTGGGATGGATGGTATGTGCTGGAGGCATAGGAGTCAATCGGATCAGCAGGAGGAGGAGGAGATCATCCCAGTGGAGGGAAAAATGGTGAAAGAAAGCAGGAAGACTCTCTCCGTCAAATAGCTAAGGATGAGGGTCTGAGGGGATTTAGCAGGAAAAACAAGGAGGCCTTGGTGAGGCTCATCGAGGACAAAACCACCCATAAATTTGCCCGCCAGGAAGTCTTCACCAAAAAGCAGCTCAAAGCGCTGGCAAAGAATCGCGGCCTCAACAAGTTCTGCCGGCTCAAGAGAGAGGATATCATTCAGCTGGTCGAAGATATCAGAAATGCCCCAGTCGATGATGAGATCAAGGTCACCGATAGGCGTCAAGCACTGAATGGCGTATTTGGCACGGTCGTCATTGAACCCGTAAAGTAAGTCGGAGCACAATCTCCACCACCATTTCAGATGCTCTCACCCAAAAGAAGGGAATGAAGGTGCAATTAATTCTCCTAGCGGAGCTAGTGAAGACCAACCCCGCGACCGGAGAAAATACCTACATCACCGCTTACTTCCGATCAGCTCTTGCTACCCTCACCCAGTCATCCGACCTCGATTTGGAGATTGCCTTCATGATGGAGAAGGTCAAGGAAAATATGGCTAAGTACATGCGGGAAGGGAGCGGATGGACTTTCGGGCACGTCTTAAAATCCACCTCAACCAATTCAAGCCACTCAAGGGGGGCTCCTTCATACCACTCCCACAGAAGCTGAATCAGAAGAAAGCTATCATCAATGTGAGGAATGAGGATTATCGCTGTTTCCAGTGGGCAGTCCTATCAGCGCTTCAAAATACTGAGGTGGATCGTAAGCATACCAAAAGAGTGACGCAGTACAAACCATCGGCATCGACTTTCCAGCCTCGCTTAAGGCGATCGATAAGTTCGAGAGGCAGAATCCCACCATCAACGTCAACGTCTAAGGCTTTGATGGTGTAAAGAAGGGTGAAGATGGGGAAGAAGATATTCAGATCTACCCCATCAAGATATCCAACAATATGGGCTCCATCCACGTAGATCTCCTCTTACTGACTCGCGAAGGCAAGCAGCATTACTGCTGGATCAAGAGCCTCTCTCGACTTCCGAGCTCTCAGGTTACGAATCATGATGGGCAAGCTTACCTTTGCTTGCAACATTTTACCAGGCAGGATATCTTGGACGAGCATATGGAATATTGCAGCCAGAAAGAGGCCGTCAGGATCGAGATGCCGGAAGAAGGGACCGCCATAGCCTTCCATAACCACAAAAAGATGATGATGCTCCATTTGTCATCTATGCAGACTTTGAGTGCTTCACGGAGAAGCTCAGCACCTGCCAGCCGGATCCATCACACTCCTACACGAAGGCCTACCAGCTTCAGCGACCATCGGGATTCTTCTATTATGTGAAGTACGCTCATGGTGATTACAAGGCCCCAGTCGTCTACTGCGGGGAGGATGCGGCCAAGAAATTCGTGGAGTGTATAGAGGAGGAAGTGCGAGCCATTAGTAAGATATACAAGGAGAATAAGCCCATGGTGATGACCGACGAGGACAAGGAGAGCTTTGAAGAAAGCACACACTGCCACATTTGCAGGGATGAATTGGGATTGGATAAGGTTCGGGACCATGATCATCTTACCGGGAAATATCGCGGCGCAGCACACAACGACTGCAATCTGGACTTCCAGCTCCCGAAGCACGTCCCCATCCTCTTCCACAACTTGACTGGATATGATTCCCACATCTTCGTCAAGGAGCTTGGATTCACCAAGGGTAAGATCGATTGCATCCACAATACCGATGAGAAATATAGCAGCTTTTCCAAGAAGGTGGGAGATCTGGAAATGAGATTCGTCGATTCGATGCGCTTCTTACTCCGCTCGCTGAATAAGCTAGCCAAGAGCCTCACCCCGACCAATTCAAGACCGTGAAAGCAAGATTTGGCGATCGCCACGAGCTGATGATCAGCAAGGGGGTATTTCCCTACGATTATATGGATGGGGAGGC
>MJUU01045065.1:15898-45137 GCA_002080025.1 Modiolus philippinarum
GCGTTGGAACGAACGCTATGGGGCGTTGGAACGAACGCCTCTAAGCGATGGATCGATCGCCCCTTAGCGTCTGAATATTGCCTGCCAGCTTGGAAGAATCTCTACGGAGACCTTCCGCCCATGCAGCCTCAGCGATTCAAAGTCGACGATCAAGTCCGAATCACAAAGAAGAAGGGCATCTTCGAGAAGGGATGTACTCCGCGCTGGACGGAAGAGATCTTTACCATCGCTCAGGCCCTAGCGACGCAGCCGCCCACCTATCGTCTCAAAGACTACAAGGGTGAGGAAATCGAAGGATCCTTTTACGAGCCCGAGCTCCAGCGCACCGATCAGGACGTCTTTCGTATCGAAGATATCCTGCTGCGACGAACCAAGGATGGGGTGAAGGAAATCTTCGTGAAGTGGCTGGGATATCCAGCATCTTTCAATTCATGGGTCAAAGAGTCCGACTGGCAATGATCCCAGATAGCTTTCCGGTCCCTTGAAAAAGAGAGACAAGAAAGTCTTGATTTACGCATGCTTCAGCTCGACGAAGAGCCTCAATGCGTCTAGATCTACCTGCAGGCGCTCGTAGACGGCTTTGATGATGGGCTCATTATCTGTCTGCGGGAGATTTAGCACGCGATATTTCTGCATGTCTAGATTCGTAGTCATCAAACCACCATTGGTCGAGACGCACTCTGACTTATCGACTTTGCCGTCTTCTACAATCATCAGCTTTTTGGTAAGAGTTTGACGGATGCTTCGTACTCCCTTTGGATCCGCTTGATGGCCATCTGCATCTGCTTCATTTCCGAATCCAGCTCTTCGAGGTCTTTCATGTCGTCTTTCACCTGCTGAGTGACCTATTTCTTCGTCACGACGTCCGAGCTATTCCGCGGCAATCCAAGACTGGTGATGCGATGATCGTTCATATTGAGATCCTGAAGCATCCACCAGACGGGCATGCGCTTCCTCGAGTGAGATCCAAACTTATCCATTTATCTATAGGTCGAAGATTACCTCATCGAGCGTCCGACCTTCCGAAAGAAGCTTCAAGACGTGCAAGCAAAAGTGCCCGCAGACCACATCGCCGCGACGCTGAAGTTCATCGGTATTATATCGAATCTCCGGTCTCAGATAGTCGACGATCTCGTTGGGTGCGGGTTGGCCGTAGGGATCGAAGTAGACTTTGAGTCCTCCATGCTTATGCCAGCACGTCCAGTGCGTGCCGGGGCCATCGCGATCGTCGTGATTCAGGATGCCGCATTCGATGGGGCGTGGGGTGGGTGGTAGGGCATTGCACATGAATACCCCTCAGAAGTGGGGATTCTCAGGGCTTTGGCAGCTTCTTCCAGCTCTAGATTTGAGAGGGACTGGTGGGGGAGGAGGATGCCGTGCACACGTATGCTGCTCATTTATTTAGATCTAGACGCAAATCCGGTGCATATGTCATACAGAATTCTGCGATACGTCTCCATAAAAATTTTCTGAATCGTTCGAACCTTCTGCATATATAGTACCCGTTCTTGAGCCTTCTTCTGTTCGAGGCGGGCTCTGAGCTGGCATCGCTTCTCATAGAGATCCATCCTCTGACGATATTCATTCGCATATTCCAGCCTTCCATTGATGTGTCTGACGAAGCTCGGAGGATTACAATTACGTTTACTTTTACCCATTTTATTTATATGTGGAGCTGACCCCGTGGGAGGATGGGCATGCGCACCCGTCAAAGCCTACTAAGGAGGGATGGGCACCCGCACCCGTCAGAGTCTGCTAAGTGCAGAGGGATTTAGCCGTGGGTGGTCCGATAGTGTCCGTGGGCAAGGGTGCTGATGCCGTCGGGAAGGATGTGGCGCTTGTCGTCTTTGGTGGAGAGCGCGATCTTGTTGATCTCCTTGGCGTAGATCTGATGGGGATGGCTCCGGAGGATATTCATCGGACGATGGATTTCTTGCTGAGTGGTGAGGCATCGCTTGTAGTCCTCGAAGGCGATGCTGCGCTCAATGACGCTCTTCGTGACTCCCTTCGCCTTCTTCGTGGTCTGGTCGTCATCCATCTTGAAGGCGTATAGCTTCGCCCGGAGCCCCACGAATTCGGTCATGGGCTTGCCGCCGCACTCGTCCTTAAATACCCCGAGGATTTTCTTATTCACGCCGGTGGGGATGCCGGAGGAATGCTCGTCCAGGTAGTTTTATTTTCCTGGACGTGCGGAGCGATATTCTGGTAGAAGTCATCGGTCTGGATCTCATAGGCCAAGCTGTCTGTGTCGGTGAAGAGAAGTTGTGCACAATCACCGTTATTCTTCCTCATGAATCCATAGCGGAAATCGTACATTAGAAGCTTCGAAATATCCAAGATGCAGGCTCCTAGGTAGATCGGCTTATCGAATTTCAGCTTGGTCTTCCTCATATGGACGGCTGCTAGATTCTCGGTGAAGACCACTCGACGATCGAAGTTGGGCTTAGTCACGAGCTTCAGGGCCTGCTTTTCGGTGGTGACCAGCCTGACGTCTACGTGCTTCCGGATATTCTCCATGGTCTTGCCGAAGACCGATTTATTCATGAGCTTGAAGAAATCCTTCTCGGAGTCAGTCTTGGCCTTGGCGCGGAGAGCGGTATTTAGGTCGATATATTTCTTCAGCCATGGGGATTGCCTGAACCTGATGATCCGATGGACTTTGGTGAGCTTCATCCCCCTCTCCAGATACATCTTGAGATTTTGATAGTGGAGGACGTATTTCTCACGCTTGCCTAGGTGAGGCACGAGCTTGCGGACTTTGTCGATAACCACGTTCTGGGGCGCGAGAGGGTAGTTGTTGTGGGCGTCGTGAAGATCCTTCAGATATTCGAGATTGCATTCTACCATGGCCCCATATTCGTGATCGTCGGGATAGCTGAGAATCTCATCGATCTTCTCCGGCTCGATCCATTCGAAATCTCCCGTGGGGAGAGGCTGTGACATTGCCCACCCGTAGAGATTATTGGCGTCGAGGTAGGTGAGATGCTTGGTGGGCTGAGAGGCGTCGTAGTCGGTCATGTAGGGATTATTACCCTTGCCTTAGCGGTGGGAGATCATAGCGACTCCTCCTCTGGTGCCCCTCTCGAACATTAGCAGCATGTCCGGATCGGGGAGAAGCTCCAATATTTGCCCACTGGTTTTGAGGGCGGCGTCGTAGGATAATCCGGGGGATGTGTAGTAGTTGGCAGGATCAAGCCCATAATGAGTCTGGCAGATATCCCTGAAATTCTCGAAGATGTCGGCAAGCAGCATGACGTCGGTTTCTAGGTAGAGATCATGGTAGTCGCGTAGGGTCTTGCACTCGAAGGCCTCTCAGACTCTCTGGGCGTGCGTGTAGTCTTCGTCGGTGATGCCCTCCCCGGAGAGTGTGCGGTAGAAGGCTTCTTTGGGTGGGAGCTGAGTCTCTTCCGGCTTAGCCTCCCCATCCATATAATCGTAGGGAAAAACCCCCTTGCTGATCATCAGCTCGTGGCGATCGCCAAATCTTGCTTTCACTGTCTTGAATTGGTCGGGGTGAGGCTCTTGGCTAGCTTATTCAGCGAGCCGAGTAAGAAGCGCATCGAATCGACGAATCTCATTTCCAGATCTCCCACCTTCTTGGAAAAGCTGATATTTTTCTCATCGGTATTGGGGATGCAATCGATCTTACCCTCGGTGAATCCAAGCTCCTTGACGAAGATGTGGGAATCATACCCACTCAAGTTGTGGAAGAGGATGGGGACGTGCTTTGGGAGCTGGAATCCAGATTGCACTCGTTGTGTGCTGCGCCGCGATATTTCCCGGTAAGATGGTCGTGGTCCCGAACCTTATCCAATCCCAATTCATCCCCGCAAATGTGGCAGTGCGTGTTTTCTTCAAAGCTCTCCTTGTCCTCGTCGGTCATCACCATGGGCTTATTCTCCTTGTATATCTTACCAATGGCTCGCACTTCCTCCTCCATACACTCCACGAATTTCTTGGCCGCATCCTCCCCGCAGTAGACGACTGGGGCCTTGTAATCACCATGAGCGTACTTCACATAATAGCAGTGTGATGGTCGCTGAAGCTGGTAGGCCTTCGTATAGCAGTGTGATGGATCCGGCTGGCAGGTGTTGAGCTCCTCCATGAAGCACTCAAAGTCCGCATAGATGACGAATGGAGCTCTCATCATCTTTTTGTGGTTATGGAAGGCTATGGCAGTCCCTTCTTCCGGGATCTCGATCCTGACGGCCTCTTTCTGGCTGCAATACTAGTATTCCATATGCTCGTCCAAGATATCCTGCCTGGTAAAATGTTGCAAGCACCTACGGCAAAAGTAAGCTTGCCTATCATGATTCATAACCTGAGAGCTCAGAAGTCGAGAGAGGCTCTTGATCCAGCAGTAATGCTGTTTGCCTTCGCGAGTCAGGAAGAGGAGATCTACGTGGATGGAGCCCATATTCTTGGATATCTTGATGGGGTAGATCTGAATATCCTCTTCCCCATCTTCACCCTTCTTTACACCATCAAAGCCACAGACGTTGACGTTGATGGTGGGATTCTGCCTCTCAAACTTATCGATCGCCTTGAGCGAGACTGGAAAGTCGATGCCGTCGAAGTTGAGCTCTTCTCCCATGTTTTGTACTGCGTCACTCGGTTGGTTCGCTTACGATCCACCTCAGTATTGTGAAGCGCTGATAGGACTGCCAACTGGAAGCAGCGATCATCCTCATTCCTCACATTGGTGATAGCTTTCTTCTGATTCAGCTTCTGTGGGAGTGGTATGAAGGAGCCCCCCTTGAGTGGCTTGAATTGGTTGAGTAGGATTTCTAGCTTCACGACGTGCCCGAAAGTCCATCCGCTCCCTTCCCGCATGTACTTAGCCATATTTTCCTTGACCTTCTCCATCATGAAGGCAATCTCCAAATCGAGGTCGGATGACTGGGTGAGGGTAGCAAGAGCTGATCGGAAGTAAGGGGTGATGTAGGTATTTTCTCCGGTCGCGGGGTTGGTCTTCACTAGCTCCGCTAGGAGAATTAAGTGCACCTTCAATCCCTTCTTTTGGGCGAGAGCATCTGAGATGGTGGTGGAGATTGTGCTCCGACTTACTTTGAGATATGTGGTCACGTCATGCGACTTTACGGGTTCAATGACGTCCGTGCCAAATACGCCATTCAGCGCTTGACGCCTATCGGTGACCTTGATCTCATCATTGACTGGGGCATTTCTGATATCTTCTTCGACCAGCTGAATGAGATCCTCTCTCTTGAGCCGGGAGAACTTGGTGAGGCCGCGATTCTTTGCCAGCGCTTTGAGCTGCTTTTTGGTGAAGACTTCCTGGCGGGCAAATTTATGGGTGGTTTTGTCCTCGATGAACCTCACCAAGGCCTCCTTGTTTTTCCTGCTAAATCCCCTCAGACCCTCATCCTTAGCTGTTTGTCGGAGAGTCTTCATGCTTTCTTTCACCAGCATTTTCCCCTCGACTGGGATGATCTCCTCCTCATGCTGCTGATCCGATTGACTCCTATGCCTCCAGCACATACCGTCCATCCCAGGCTTGCTCTTACAGAATTGCCCCTTCTTCCTCTTGAGTGGGAAGCCGCATGTTTGTCTCACCGATTTTCTAATTGTGGCTTCATTGGCTGTGCTCCATAATTTTGACACATCTCGGGATGTCCATACACCTGCGTCAGATTGGGATTATCACAGCACTGCTGCCTTGGGGCTGGGGCTAGGGGCTGGGGTGTTTTCCCCAAAATCTTTCTCCAAATCTTCCTCATTCTCCAGAAAGAAATCCTAGCTGGAACCGATCCATCTTATTTCTTTCGGATGCCATATCTTTATTAATATCAATCTTGGACGCAGGCACACCTCTCTTTAAGGTGTCCTGATCCCCACTTTCCTGTGGGACGGCTTGTCTACTAGCGAATACATATGACAATCTTGTATTTACCTTATGATCAATAGGAATGCCGTCCGTTTGCATTTTGCCCTCGAGGTTGGGATTTTTATGCAGGATTCTGCATAAGTGGGGCAGAATTGTCATTTTCATACTACTGAAATATAAATCAATTTCGTTATTTTATTGTGTATTATGGCAGTTTTGGGGTAGTGTAGGACAGTTTTGGGGTAGTTTTGGGTATTTTGGTTGTTTTTTTTTTTGGTAATTATATGGACCGGTTAAAAGGTAAATATTGGAATATAATAAACGCTTTTTCCAAAAAAATGTTAAATTTCTCTTTTCCAAAAAGCCCTTTCATACCCTCAACTTTTTACCCAGTTCACTTGAAGACTTTCACATTCTTTTCTATTATGCTCAACATATATACGATGTCCCGATATTTTACACTCTGTGTTGTTTCTATTCCAAATATTAAACCTGAATTCTATTTGATTTCTTGCTACTAATATTTCTGCTTTGCAACCAAAAACTAGTGACATCGTCAGCTATTTGAGATATTTTTTTAAAGTACTCTATCTAATCAATTTGAATTTCGAAGTTAAAAATCTTTATTTGAATTAAGTCTCAAAGCCATTATTTCGACTGAAATAACAAATAAAAGCATATAAAGGACATCCTTGTGTAAAAAAATCCACCCATTTGTCACTGCACATATGCTTCAGTGCACATTACTGTATACAAGGGTGTATATTTATCCAGAGACATATAATTATATGTCTCTGATTTATCTAAATATACGTCCTTGCTGTATAGAAAGGTTCTACCTAATCTGATAAAAGAAATTCCTGAGCCGAAGTGCCTTAAAGTTTTGAACATAAAACCCTTATTCTGATGAATCAAAAGCTTCCTTTTTTCAAATGAAAGAGTTCTTCTTCTTCTTCTTTCAAACTCTGCACCCCATCAACCTGTTGATGATTATGTGCCGTGCATGCGTGAGTTAATAAAAAATACCAAAAATTTCAGTATAATAAACAATTTTCCAATATTTTACAAATTTCCATAACATATTACTTACATTTTTTCCCCTTGTAAGTATTGTATACATTCGCATTGTCAATAACATCTTGAATCTGTCTTAAAACCAATAAAAATCAAATCAAATAATTTTATTGGACATAAACACAGTAAACTTTTACATGTCATGTGGTATGCAATCCAAAATAAAATGAAATGAAAAGAAAGAAAGAATACAATAACAAAAGATGAAGAAAAACCAATAAATCTCTAGAATGATTATTGGAAGAACTATTTAAATCTCTATTTTAAGGGCATATGAAAGCAACTTTGAATCAACACTTAGCAAAGGCCCTTAGAACTTTCGGTCTCGGGAAAAAAGTAATAAAATGGACCTTCTATGGAACATCATTGAAAACCCCTTTTTGGGGCGGAAACCGCATGTGGAATCCTGGTAGAGGTTTAGTTTCAGATCCAAGCTCCGTGAAACAATAACTATTTTTCTTGACATTACTTTTCCAACCAAATACAAAAAAGACCGGATTCGTGTTCATACCTTATAGGTAAACCGGATGTTACAGAGACAGCCACAGGCGTATTTCCTATTTTTGTTTTGATGATAGTTAAACGCAGGTAATTTTTTTTCCACCTTGAGCTGCATGAATAATTAAATGTCATGATATAGCTAAAATTACACAGTAAAATAGTTACAGTCAACACTCTAAACTGCATACTGCTGTAAACCGCGCCCTTTCCCACAGAAGTCAATATGTAGGACGGCGTCAAATAATTTAGTAGAGTCACTTTTCAGGTTGGGGAAAACCCCAATTGGGGTACTATACCCCAATTGAGGTATAATATCCCAATTGGGGTATATGGTAATACGCCAATTGGGGTATCTGGTCAGTTTTATTTAGATTATTTTTTCTCAATTCAATGGCGCGTAAGGAAACATAATACACTCGTGTCCCGGATTATTGCGCATCCGGTAATACTGCGCACCGTCCATTTCGCAATGATATCATTCTTAATTAAGTAAATGATAACAAGTGACACTGACCTGTTAGAGAGACAAATTGTAGGTCAACACAAAAAATTAAATTCTTCCGCACATTACGTCACGATACACTGCTTTGTTTACTTTACGAATCGAGGCTAAGAATATGTTATCCTTCTTATTAAAATATACAGTTATTCAAAGTAGAATTAAGAATAAATCCTGAATTTTATTTATTTTGTAGCATAATAATAGATCTGATGGATACCATCAGATCATGGAATCATAGATCTTTACGAAATCATTCGTTTTCTCCACGTTTTAACATATTTTTTATGACATGCGCAGTATCACCGGACATCACACAGGTTGTTTACATCAAGGGGTCATTGTGTTTTCGTAGAAATTAAAGTGCAACTGACATAACCTTTCAACAATTGAATATATTCAATGAAAACATTGATAAATGAACTATTTTTCGACACCGACGTTTTGGTGTTAAAAAGTATTCAGAAAAGCCAGGTCCATGTTGAAGCTTTAGGTGCGCAGTATTACCGGCCAGCTCTGTACATGAGAAACTTCATGCTTGCTGTCATCAAATGATATATCGCCATCTACTTGATGATGCTGCATTTCACCAGCAGGGGAATTTTAAGGACGTAAAATCATAGATTTGATTCTGTCAAAATCAAAGATCATGGCAATTGTAACTGGGTATAATATCAAGGCAAGAGAAAAGAGGAGTGTGTGAAAATATAATTTAGTTGAACTGAAGTTTAATTTGTAAAAATAAGCAAAGATATTGAAGTTTCAAACACTATTGTTACAGAGTATTTTTAAGACATGGACTAAGAGAGAAAACTCTGAAAGAAATCAAATGACATGTGTTTTGAATATTTCTCCCTTCTTAATTTCTTTGATAATAAAAAAAATATTTTCCTAAATCTATCACAGTTTGCTTTATTCGAATGTAGAAAGAGTTTTCTATTAGATAAGCAGCATAGAACGATTGTAAGCTCCTCAAATCTTATGTTATCTCTAAATCAGAGTCACTGGTTTGTAAAATCATAAATCGATCTGCAGAAAATTGGCATTATCCTTTTGACAACAGAAGTATATCATCCGAAAGCTCTTACCCTATAGATTTATAATTATTATGTATGATGATGTGCCATTCAACCCCTAAAATATAATTAACAAATAACTGGTAATATACCCCAATTGGGGTATAACCATATACCCCAATCATGCCAATTGGGATATTATACCTCAATTGGGGTATAGTACTCCAATTGGGGTTTTCCCCAACCTGCTTTTACGTTCACATGGTTGTTTTAAACAGTAACATATAAAAAAACAAACAAAAACTTAGCATATTCAAAACCTCCTGGGTTTTGGTGGTTCAGTAAAAATGAGGGCGGTTCAGTAAAACTGAGGTCTAGAAGAAGGTTTAGTTTAGGTCTCAATTTTAGTTGTGCTTCTTTGCAAGAGCACATGGCCTTGTTACTAATTAAGTATTTTTAGAAATCTATCCATGCATACTGCCTTTAGATCTCTTGGTCTTGGGTTCAATACTTCAGTTCCCACTAGAATCAGTCAATCTAAGTTATTTCAAAACAGATTCACTGTCGGTTAGATACGATAACGTAACCCTCAGTCCACTACGTTCACGGGAACGTAGTGGACTGAGGGTTATCGTATCTTACTGTATGTTAGCACTGACTCACGAAATGTTTCGGTTTGATGGACAAAGCGGACATTTTGGCAGAGGGACTTGTATAGAAATATATCATGTTGTTGAGTGGTATTTGCCAAAAAATACCAACTGAGAGACTGGACATATTTCCTGAGCCGAAGGCGAGGGAAATTTGTGCAGCCTCGAAGTCAGTATTTTTGGCAATCAGGAAATTTGTGCAGCCTCAAAGTCAGTATTTTTGGCAAATAATTGTACCACTCAACAACATGATATATTTCTTTAATTCATGACATTTGTTAAAATATGCAATACATGTGAACCAATCAAAAACCATTATTATTATATATGGTGAAATTATAAAAAAAAATTGTAAAGTGTCGGTTCGAATGTCCAACATTTTTTTTTTTTTATTTGTTTTTGCAGTCAGGCTTTTTACATACACCTCTACATCACCACCTGACTAGGGTGTAATGAGGTTTTTAAATTCTAAACATGAAATTCATTTGACTGTAAAATGTGTTTTTTTTTACCCATAGATACCAATATGCATATTTTTTTCCCAACAATTTCACATGATCATCCATCTACACTCTCACACACTTCAACTACTCATTCTTCATAAGGTATACATACATAATATTATAAGAAAAAGGAATCAATTTATCATTACAAATAATCAAAATCCATACTGTTTGGCAAGCTCCATTAGGGGACAGAGGAAAGAAAAATAAATAAATAAATTTACAAATCAAGGAAATATCACATGAACAGGGGTCCAGAATGTTTCAGCATGAGCATTTTTATTTTCAGTCCCAATAAATAATTCTAAGGACATATATTTTTTTATTTTAAATTCAACTCCTCTAAGGTTAGGCATTTTTTCATCCAATTTGCATTTGAAAAGATAGTTTTTTGCAATTATAAATAATAAATTTAAGAGAGGAGTTTCCTCTGTGAAACCAAGAAGTACTTGTGATCTGTCTTTTATAACATTTGTATAGAATCTTTTTACGCAGATAAAAAATTGAGCCCAAAAATTAGTAACAACTGAACAATCATAAAATAAATGTTCAATTGTTTCTATGCAAGTCTTACAAAAAGTACATATATTCGAGTCTTTAATGTGTATCTTATATAAATAACTGCTTGTTGGAATAATGCGATGTAATAATTTATATTGAAAAGTTCTTAAGTATGGATTAGGACAACATCTTTTTAAAATAATAAAATATTTAGTAAAGCCATCTAACTCACAGTTTAATGCTTCTTCCCATTTGGCAACTTTATTCACTGGTTGCTCAACAATATTTTGTATTAAATTCACATATATATATTTTAATGACTTTTTTGAAGATAGCGTTTCTATAAATACATCAGATGCATGAAAAGACTCAATGTGAAAATTCCTAATATTCTCTTTAATAGTATTTTTCATAGATCTAGGAATGTTTGCAATAAGGCTATGATATTTCATGAAATTTTGAGTTTGACATATCTGTCCAATTTTTATAAAAGTATAGAAATCATTTCTGTCCTTATCAATTAAATCACACATGTTTTTTATTCCATACATTTCCCATCTGATATAATAACTAAATTCATCAATGGAAACAAAATTCAAAATATCAAGTGATAAAATATCCTCAGTATTCATCTTTGTAATTGGCTTCACATTGTGTAATCCTTGAAGAACATCTTTCCAAAACGGATTTCTAACTTTAGGTACAACTTCATTAAGTTTTGACTTTTCTAAATAAAAAACTTGATCACCCCCAAAGTTAAACAGTTCAGTGGCAAAAATTTTTTGCCAGATACCATCCTTATCACACATATACCGTTTGATCCAACCTACTTTAAGATAAGAATTAAATGATTCAAGATGTGTCATCTTAAGTCCACCCAATCAATGTAGATCGTTTTATTTTATCTGGTTTCCCATCCCATATGAAATCGTAGAAAAGTCGATTTAATTCATTCATCATGGTCGAACTTAAATTTGATAATGATGTAAGTAAGTGAACAAGTTTTGGCACAGCTAGAGTTTTAATCACAGTAATTTTACCTAAAAGAGTAAGTTTTCTATGTTGCCAACTTGTCAAAACTTGTGATACTGCTTTAATTTTTGCTTTAAAATTTATGTCTATCATACTATCCATGTTCAATGAAAAATCAATGCCTAGAAGTTTAACATTTGAGTTAGACCATTGTTATTTAATATCCGGACACAGAACTAAATCAGAATACTTCTTATTTCCAATCCATACTGCTTTTGTTTTTGATGGGTTTATTTTCAAACCAGAAATTTTGTGAAAATTTTCAAAACAATTAATAGATTCTTGTAGAGACATTTCACTCCCGTCTAAAGTTAAAAAAGTGTCATCTGCATATTGACTTATCAAAGATTCAGCATCTTTTACTGTAATACCCTTGATGTTGTTGTTTTCCTTAATTTTTAAAGACAACAATTCAACACCAATAATAAATAAGTATGGGGATAATGGATCGCCTTGTCGGCATCCACGCTCAAGACTAAAGAACTTTGACAAATAGCCATTATTAATAACACAGCTTTTGGCCCCTTTGTATAAAACTGAGAACCATTTACATATGGATGAACCAAAATTGAAACTCTTCAAAGCATTTTCAAGGAATTCCCATTCAACAGAAGCGAATGCATTTTCAAAATCGATTAAAAGGAGTAGACCTTGTTTGTTGTTTTCCTCAAGATAGTGCATGAGGTCATACAACAACCGTGTATTTTCCCCTAAATCTATCTTTCATAAAACCTTTTTGGCTATCACTGATAATGTTAGGAAGAACCTTCTTAATTCTGTTTGCAATTACTGAAGATGCTATTTTAATATCAGAGTTCAGGAGGCTAATTGGTCTCCAATTACCAATATAGCATCTATCCTTATTTTCTTTGGGTAAACAGGTAATAACAGCTTGACATTGAAATTGGGAAAATTCAAAGATCGATATACAAAAGGACCAAGGTCTTTCCAGAAGAACTTATAAAACTCAAATGTATATCCATCTGAACCTGGGCTTTTTTCATTTTCCATATGCTTAAGAGCCTCACCACACTCTTGAAAACTAAGTTCTCCTTCACAGGATTCTTTTAAATCTTCTGAAAGTTTAACATTGTGATCGAAAAAAATATTTTCAAACAAATTATCTGAGTATTTCTTTTTGATCTATATAAATTTGAATAAAATTGTTCCTGAGCATTTAGAATATCAGCCTGGTTTGATATATGTTTACCATCATCATCTATCAGCTCTGAAACTGTTTTATTCACAAAATTTTTCTTTTCAAGATTACAAAAAAATTTAGTACACCTTTCCCCATTTTCATGCCAATTTGCTTTTGCCCTCAATAATAGCCCATCTACAATTTCTGTCCTTTTGTTTTCTAATTCAGTTTTCTTCTCATTTAATAATTTTAAAACATCTTCATCTGAGTTAACTGAGAATCTATTTTCTAATGATTCAATATCCTTTTCAAGAATTTGTATATATTTCTTTTCTTGTTTTGATTTCTTTACACTGTAAGAAATAGATGTACTTCTTATTTTCATTTTTAACATTTCCCAAAAAAATTGATCATCACATGAGAGCTGAACATTTAAAAGGTCATTCAAATCACCAGATATATAATATTCCTGAACAGAGTCGTTAATGCATTGCTTAATAAGATTAACATAATCTGTATCTCTAAGTAATCTAGAATTAAATTTCCAGTACCCTTTACCCCTTTTTTGAAGTGAAGCTGAAAATGAAAATGTTATAGCAGAATGGTCAGTTCTGTAACCTGGGAATATCTTTGTATTCTTCATAAGAGAATACAAATCTTCTGAAACAAGAAAAAAATCAATTCTACTCTGCTTAACAGGTTTGTTTTGATGCCATGTATATTTTCTGTCATCTGGATGACATACTCATGGATCAACAAGTTCTAAATTGTCTATCATTTCATTAACTTTGTGTCTTGATAAAGGGTACCTATCATGTAAAATATTACAAGTATCTAGGTTTTTATCTTGAACAAAATTCCAATCCCCACACAGAAGAATACTAGAGTTTTTAAATAAAACAATATGTTGCATAATTTCATGGAATAATTTAGGTTCATCACTATTGTACCCATATAAACAAACTAAAGTTAATCTTTGTTCCACAATTGCCAAATCCATAGCAATAAATCTACCATTTATATCTAAAATCTTATCATGTATTTCGTAATCTAAATTATTTTTAAACAGGATACACACACCAGCACTTTTACTAGAGTTATGGCTGAAATGAGCAGTATGACCCCACTCATTTTCCCATTGTTTTTCTACCTCCTTCGTGCTGTGTGTCTCTTGCAGACATAATATAGAAGCATTTTTTCCCTTGACCCAATCAAAAACATCAGCTCGCTTTTTTTTATTTGAAAAAAGACCCCTTACATTCATCGATAAAATGGTAACATTATTATTCATAGAGAAGTAACACAATAAGATATGACCCTATTAGGAGCAAGCCAAGCAATATAGGAATGGACACACAAGATAAACATTCACTCTCACATTCTCTCGTACCTGAAAGATGACGCCTTAAAAGTTTCATCACTGCGAATTATTTAGTTTATTGCAGTTTCAACAGTTTTCTTTTAAAAAATATGAAATTTACACAATATATATATTAACAGGCCAAAAATATTATGTTAAAACACTGATTAATTGGAATAAAACAGATATAGGTTAGTTAACATTATATGAGGAAATGAAAAAAAAAAAAAATTCAGAAAAAACCAAGTGAATCTATATTCACATTTGTTTGCATTATTAGTAGAAAGCATTAACGTATATGCAACTTACAAAGGAAATCTTTTTTAGTTAGATTATTTTAATGAATAAATAATGAAATATACTGAAAACAAATTATAGTTCTTGATCAATGCAGAGATACCTGGACAACAGCACATATGGCACAGGATTCAAGTTGTCCAGGCATCTGTGCATTGAACCAAAATACTACAAAGTGTTTGTATCCGATCATAAAAATAAGGTACTGTATGGTTTGTCCAAATTGCACTTCAGTATCATATTATTCTAGATTTGTCTGCCTTATGTTAAACTTAAAACATTTCAATATTTCATTAATATTTATATCATAATCTTTCACTATGTTTCCCTCTATATATTATTTATAATTACATGCAAAACATTACTTCCATTTTTTAAAAAGGTATGATAATATCCTTTTTTATGTTCTCAATAACATGAAAAGTTTCCAGATGATGCAATTAAATTATAGAAACCTAGAATCATTTTCAAATGTATGTATGTCCAACATTGTTCTTTGGCTAAACCACTAGAAATGAGTCTTTATTTGTTATCACTGTAATTAATTTTCTTGTCACAAATCTTTCGTCAAAAAGATAAAATTGAGAGAAAATTGACTACTGCTTCTCACATAAAAAAACATTCCAAACAGGAACATGAGGAAGTAACCAATGAATATTGGAAAGAAACAAGATGATTGTCTGGAAAAATCCCATAATACAAAATGGGAGGAAACTTTTGGTGCGATGGTCTGTCCAATTAGCCATAAACTCTGCCAGATTGAATGTCTATCAGATTTCAAATGTACTCCTTGAAGACTGATGTTACAATACAGACAGAGTGTTTTAAATACAAAACACCCTGGTCTGACATGAGTGAAAACACCAACAATTGCTTGTGAAATGTTGGTGTTGAAACTGACATTGATGGCACTGCCAATTTGTTTCTATTTAATTCACAACAGGAAGAACTACATGTAATGTTTACTTAAACATTTACTTGTGTTAAAAGTGTGAAATATGTCAGACCTGAGTGTTTTATAACTGAAACACTCTCTGTGTACTGTACAAAATGTGCATGTAGATTTATTCTGAGATGGAAATCTTCATTTCAGACACCAATGGCGACAGGATTATTTTAATACAATTTAACTATGTACATTTTTGAATATTTGAAGATGGAAAGGTTGTGAGTGGCACCAGTTACATGTACACACCTGGCACCGAGTTAGGCTCATTGTATATCATAACATGTAATAAAATATGCACACTGGGTGTCTTCAGAATGTTTTCAATTTGAAAAAAAATAAATTGAAAGTAGTAGAATCTGTATTGCTCTTTGATTGTCTATGTCCCAAGAAAACGGGGAAAGGGTGAAATGAAAGGCTTCAAGGGTGATTGTATCTAGGGCTTGTATGTACGTGTAGTAACAAAAATCTTATTTATTCAAGTTTATTTCTCCTATTTACCATAAATCGTGAAATTTTGGATATAGCTTTATTTTGGTGTATTTGGTGCCTAACTTCAAAGTGCCAAAGTAAAACACACTAGAATTTTTAATGCTCCAAAGTTACATGTAAGAACTCCAATCATTCGTTTTGGAATCCGCCAATGATATCAATAAGTATTGCAAGTACACTTTGGTAATATATGTTACTGGTAATATATCTTACTGGATAAATACAAATTTGGTTGTGTAATTTTTCCTGAGACAGAGTTTTTTTATCTTTTATTCTCTATCAAAACTGCAATTATGTTTCTTATATATACATTTGTATATGTATATGTGTATATCTTAATGAAATTGAAATAATTAAAAAAATTAGTTGTCTAATTTTTCCCAAGACAGAGTTGTTTATCCTTTATTCTTCATCAAAATTGCAATAATATTTACATACAAAATTGACATGAACTGTTTCTTGTACATTTTCCCATCTTTTATCAAATAAAGCACCAAAATAAAATGCAGCTGTTTTACCAAAGCACCAAAATGAAACCAACCAATATAAAACATGCACATTTTAGCACAAAACCACCAAAATATCCCTATTTAAGGTACTGTTTGCCAAAAAGGACAACAATTAAAAAGAACTTCCACATTTAATTTTAGAATTGAATGCATTATTTTGAAGTTTCATTGGGATAAGAAAGTGTTGACCGAAGCACATTTTTAATGAAGTGTGCTAGCGCTTTTTGTTGAAAATGTGCGCCCAGTCAACACTTTCATTATCCCTATGAACATGATGAAACTTCAAAATTATGCATTCATTTCTTATAATTACATTTTAACCAAAATATAAGAAAACACAATTTATTTACAGGAAAGTACATCAAGTACATTAGGATTCTATTTTTACAAATTAATCCGCCATGTGAACATGTGGTCAAATGTGTTTCTTCAAATTGATATGCCACGTGATCAGTGTTCACCTATCAAATTGATGGAATTCAAATTAATATGCATGAAATGTAATTATTAAATACTAACACAAGAGGACATCATGCAGAACATTCTCTCTTCAAAATTCAATTTTTTGTACAAGTAGATCTGATCACAGTTCTATGTCTACTGCTCCAGGCTATTAGATAACGTTTTGTAGTGATCCCATCCTGTGATAATCACTGATCAATTTTGAATTACATTTTATACACATGTAATGGGAGATTTATTAGGACAGTTTATGCCTTTCTTTTGGATAAGTGCCCTAGGTTAGAATATTTTAAACATCTAGCTAACTGAGCAATCACTATGGAATACTGACTGTGAGGGAATAAACACAAAGGTAGAAATACAAAAGTTGTTTATATACCTGGATATTCAGCACACCAGAAAGAAAGTAAAGAAAACATGTGTACATGAATTACAGTACATGTACTATTACCAAAGTGATCCTGAAAAAGTAATGTGTCTTGATTATTTTTCAATCCAGAAAATCTGAAACCCTTCAAATTCAGGATCTTTTCCCTTCTGTCATGAATATTCATAAGATAAGAACATTTATATTGCTCATGTACATGTGTAAGCCAAAAAAGTATCCCGTGAAATAAGTTCCAAATGGAACAAATGTTACTGATGTACAAATGTATACATGTATCTTATGAGATTTATTCCGTCTGGAGATTATTTCACCTAGTGAGCAGTAATAATCTCCAGTTGGAATTTGTATTTACTGTAAATACAAATACCAACTGGAGATTATTTCACCAGGTGAGCAGTAAATACTTTTCAACTGGAGATTATTTTACCAGGTGAGCAGTAAATACTTTTTATTTTCATTTATATACTATGAAAATATTGTTAATACATATCCAAATTAATATTTCACCAGGTGAGCAGTAAATACTTTTTATTTTCATTTATGCACTATGAAAATATTGTTAATTCATATCCAAATTAACAGCAGTCGGTATTTTGTTATGTATATATCTTTTCATGCCTAGATGATGTTCATACATGCATAACTGTACAGTAATTAGAATGGAGTACATTTAAATTGCACAATATAAAAATATTTTATACAATCAATCTTTTGAACACAGTTATACTTCCTGGTTTGTACCTTAATATATGTCATGTATGTAGACGGGTTCCAGGAGAGGGGTACTAATTAATATACTAAGTGATTGCATATGATTTAGCTTTGAAGATTATGTTTTGGAAAATTTTCATTGTTTTTGGAAATTGCCAAATGACATTTTGCATTTGTTTGTTATTTTTGTCTCGCCCGCGACGAAAGTCATGAAAGCGAGACATAGTCATCCAAAATTCCGTCGTTGAGTCGGCGTCGTCAACATTTATTTTAACCCTGTGGTTAAAGTTTTCTAAATGTCAATATCTTCATCAAATCTTTATGGAATCATTTGAAATTTGGACAGAAGCAAGAAAATGGTCTGAAAATTACCTCTATCTAAAAAATTTAAAAATTTTTTTGTTAGTTTTTTCCTATTTTTTCCGTATTTGGACTTAATTTTTTTGCTCCAGAAATTTATTTTAACCAACCCTGTGGTTAAAATTAAGTTTTTTACAAGTCAAATGAAGTTATTAAATCTTATTAGAATTTCATAAAAAGTGGTCAAAAGTTAGATGATGTTCAGAAAATTTCCTCAAGCTGAAAGATAGGAAATTTTTTTCTAGTTTTCTGTATTTTTTCCAAATTTGGACTTAATTTTTTTTAGCCAAAAATTTCAATGTTAGTTGTTAAGAAGTAGAATAGAGTCTTTTATTATTAATAGAATTACATTAACATTGACATTTCTGCATAAAATGCGCAGATGTGTAACAGGCTGTTGGAATTTTGATTCCGGTTCCAACTTTGGTAAATTTCCTGAAAATGTCAAAGACCAATAATTTTTGAAAATTTTGCATCCAATTATAAATTTGAACAATGTTTGTTTTAAACACTAAAGAATTAAATAACATGGTTCCAACTTTGGTAAATTTCCTGAAACTCTCCAAGACCAACTATTTTTAGAAATTCTTCTCAGCAACAATGCTTTTTATGCCCCCGCGACGATAAGTCGGGGGGCATTGTTTTACCCTCGTCCGTCCGTCCGTCTGTCCGAGGGGGGTACATGGTTTGTCCGCGCAACTCCTCCTACAGTTTTTATGCTAGAAAGTTTTTATTTTGCAGATCATTTGTACATATATTGAAGATGTGCATGTGATAAGGATTTTGATTTTGGTGCATTTTTGTAAAAAATATACATTGTTGAACCTAGTCATTTTTGGTGATTTTTCATAGAGGGTAGTTTGTCCGCACAACCCCTCCTACAGTTTTAATGCTAGGAAGTTTTTATTTTGCAGATCATTTGTACCTATATTGAAGATGTGCATGTGGTAAGGATTTCCATTTTGGTTAATTTTTGTCAAAAATATACATTGTTAAACTTAGTAATTTTTTAGTGATTTTGTGATAGAGGGTATATAGTTTGTCCGCACAACTCCTCTTACAGTTTTGATGCTAGGAAGTTTTTATTTTGCAGATCTTTCGTACCTATACTGAAGATGTGCATGTGGTAAGGATTTTGATTTTGGTGTATTTTTGTTAGAAATATACATTGTTGAACTTAGTCATTTTTGGGGTGATTTTGTAATATAGGGTATATAGTTTGTCCACGCAACTCCTCCTACAGTTTTGATGGTAGGAAGTTTTTATTTTGCAGATCATTTGTACCTATATTGAAGATGTGCATGTGGGAAGGATTTTGATTTTGATGCATTTTTGGAAAAAATACACATTGTTGAACTTAGTCATTTATTGGATGAATTATTAATACAGGGTACACAGATTGTCTGAACAACTCCTCCTAGAGTTTTGAGGCTAGGAAGCTTTAATTTTGCAGTTCATTTGTACCTATATTGAAGATGTGCATGTGGTATGTTTTTTGATTTCGGTTCATTTTTTTTTCAAATATATTCATTGCTCAACTTTTAATTATTTGGTGATTTAGTAATAGAGGGTACATACCGGTAGTTAATCTGTGCAATCTAGAATAACATGTGTTAAGCGGGGGCATCATATGTGTCTTACAGACACAAATATTACTAGAAAATCCAAATTTGATTCAACCTTGCGCAGGGGCATGTCATCCTCTAGTTTCATAAATTAGAATCAAACAAACACTTTTATACCCCCCCCCTGCAAACAAAGTTTGGGGGGGGGTATATATGAATCACCCTGTCTGTCTGTCTGTCCGTCCGTCTTTCCACACTTCTCGTAAGCGCAACTGCTCTTAAACCACTTGAAGGATTTTGATGAAACTTTACACAAAGGAAGGACACTATATGGAGATGTGCATGAAGGAATATAATTATTGTCCGAAACCAGGAAGGGGAGATAATTTGTCTTTGACTTTTCATTTATTCCATATGTATGAGTTACCTCGTAAGCCATTGTAAGTGCAACTCTTCTTAAACCACTTGAAGGATTTTGATTAAACTCTACACAAAGGAAGGACACTATATGGAGATTTGCATGAAGGAATATGATTATTGTCCAAAACCAGGACGGGGAGATAATTCGACTGACTTTTCATTGATTCCCTATGTATGGGTTGCCTCGTAAGCGCAACTCCTCTTAAACCACTTGAAGGATTTTGATGAAACTGTACATAAAGGAAGGACACTATATGGGGATGTGCATGAAGGAATATAATTATTGTCCGAAACCAAGAAGGGAGATAATTCAACTTTGACTTTCGTTGATATCGCCTGCAATTATCTTTTTTTCCAAGAAAAAAATTTTAGCATAGATATTGTGAAGTCAAACTGTTGGAGAGACACACTTTTTGTATTGTAATCCTCTTGAAAAGTTGTTTTCAAAGTGTTGTAATGAAATTTCTCTAATGCTTATGATTTTTGTGTAAAATGTCAGATAGGCTAAAAAAGGGTGAATTTCATATTTTTTGTTCTGGATCAATACACAACAAAGTGATGACCTTGTTATGACAGCTTTTGTGTACAAATTACTATGACATCTTAGTAAAGGCTAATTGCATTGTGATTAAATGGGGTTTATTGGAATTTTCTGATCATAATAATGGCAATACCCGAGTCTTAATGAGAGAAAATCAGAACACCATGATCACGTGATTCAGTCCAGGTAAAATGTAAACAACGTGTTGTTGAATAAGTTTAATAAATGATAAAACAAAAATAAGTCTGATACTGTAAATAATAAAAACAACACAAATACTACATAGCTTTATTGAAGAGATATAACAGGCACTCATAATTAGGTAACTGTTACAGGCAAACATTGGGACTGATGACATAAGTGCTGATTGCTGATTTCTGTTGAAAATTGCCCTGAAAATATAAAAAATCATATTTTTCGACGTTTTTTCAAAATCCCCAAAAAGTGGTGAATCTGAATGTCGAAAAATTCGAGTAATTATGGTATGATTTAACTGATTTTAGAGATTAA
Organism: Modiolus philippinarum; assembly: GCA_002080025.1. Taxonomy (NCBI): domain Eukaryota; kingdom Metazoa; phylum Mollusca; class Bivalvia; order Mytilida; family Modiolidae; genus Modiolus; species Modiolus philippinarum. Next base: position 37,222 of record MJUU01045065.1, read on the forward strand.
ATGAGTCAAAATAGATAATTATACCCCCGCAAACAAAGTTCGGGGGTATATAGGAATCACCCTGTCTGTCTGTCTGTCTGTCCGTCCGTCTGTCCACACTTCTCGTAAGTGCAACTCCTCTTAAACCACTTGAAGGATTTTGATGAAACTTTACACAAAGGAAGGACACTATATGGAGATTTGCAGGAAGGAATATAATTATTGTCCGAAACCAGGAAGGGGAGATAATTCGACTTTGACTTTTCGTTGATTCCTTATTTATGGGTTACCTCGTAAGCGCAACTCCTCTTGAACCACTTGAAGGATTTTGATGAAACTTTACACAAAGGAAGGACATTATATGGAGATGTGCATGAAGAAATATAATTATTGTCTGAAACCAAGAAGGGGAGATAATTCGACTTTGACTTTTTGTTGATTCTCTATTTATGGGTTACCTCGTAAGCGCAACTCCTCTTAAACCACTTCAAGGATTTTGATGAAACTTTACACAAAGGAAGGACACTATATGGAGATGTGCATGAAGGAATATAATTATTGTCCTAAGCCAGGAAGGGGAGATAATTGGACTTTGACTTTCGTTGATTCCCCATGTTTGCATGGGTTACCTCGTAAGCGCAACTCCTCTTAAACCACTTCAAGGAATTTAATGAAACTTTACACAAAGTAAGAACACTATATGGAGATGTGCATGAAGAAATATAATTATTGTCAGAAACCAGGAAGGGGAGATAATTCGACTTTGAGTTTTCATTGATTCCCTATGCATGGGTTACCTCGTACGCAAAACTCCTCTTAATATCCACTTGAAGGATTTTGATGAAACTTTAGACAAAGGAAGAACACCATATGTAGATATGTAAAATGTCAAATAGGCTGAAAAAGGGTGAATCTTATATTTGTCTGATTTAGGCAGAGTGTGTTTTCATTGGAACACTTGGGAAAAGTTTTTTCTTGAAGATTATATAATTGTGTCCATACCTGTATTGTGTCCACACCAACTTAATTTTGCACTTACCACAGTCTGTGCCTTTAGCTATTAGCCCTATGTCCGAGACTAGTAAAATCAGTCTTGGGCTATAAAAATTTGAAGTCGCTAGCCCGGTGGGCTAGTTAAAATTGTACCTTGTTAACAAAGAATCTTCTATAAGGGCTAGTGAAATTTAACAGGGGCTAGTACAAAATGGGACCATACTAGCCCCTAGTGAACGAAAAAGTTTTTGGCACAGACTGTACCATATTGATTTAGGGTTCAATGAGCGGGGGTCTTTGGCTGCCATTCAGTGACAGCTCCTGTTAATAATGGAATTGCAAAAGTTTTTGATTCCAATTTGGGTTTACATTCCTGGAACTCTCAAAGACCAGTTATTTTTTGGAATTCTACCGAGCAACCACAACTTTATCATTTCCTTTCAGTTATATTGATCATTTGCAAAAGTCAATGAAAAATCTTTGATTCTTAATTTTGGTAAATTTTCTGAAACTCTCAAAGACCTGTTATTTTTGGGAATTCTACCTGGCAACCATATCTTTTTCAATTCCCTACAGTTATAATGATGATTTTCAGAAGTCAAATTGCAAAAATCTTTGATTCTTATTTTGGTAAATTTCCTGAAACTCTCAAAGACCTGTTATTTTTTTTTTGAATTCTACCTAGTAACAGTATCTTTTTCAATTCCTTACAGTATGAATAATTATTTTGAATAGTGAAATTTCCAAAATTCTGGATTGCAGTTTTGGTAAATTTTATGAAACGCTGAAAGACCAGTTTTTTTTGGAATTCTGCTTAGCAACCCTATATTTTTGATAATAGTCATTGTACAAAAATATTTGAATCCAATTTGGGTATGAAAGTTTCAGAAACCAGTTATTTCTTGAAATTCTACCTAGCAACAACATCAAAATATAGGCCAAATTATGACAGTGTACTGAGCGGGCGAGACATTAGGTTCCACTGGGAACCTTTACAAATTTTATTAAACTAAGCAATAATAATGATAATTATTATAAGTATCAGATAATTATTTCTTTTCAACAAAACACAGTATCAATGTATCAGTTGAAAGATACCAAAATTAAATTGTGTATTTTATATTTTTATGGTTAAGGCAGCAAACAAGCTTATGTATGTATATACCTTATTTATTTTAGTAAATGTTGTTAAACAAAATTACCCAAAGCAAATGTAACAATGGAATTTTCTACTCCCATATTTAGCTATTGGTTGAGATCTTTTTCCCAAACTAAATCAGGCCTTTATATATACCACATATACTTTGAGTCAATCAATTATGTAAATAATTTTTTGTTACAGATTGGAAGTTAGATAAAAAATGACAGACAAACAACCCCCCACAGGTCAAGGTAAGTAAGTAAAACATGTACCAGTAATATGATAACCTGAAATGATACCAATTGTACTTGCCAACATATTTTCGGTAAAATTCCTGACATTACGGCGAGGGGGTCTGGGGACTGCTTAAGGTCCCCAGTGGGGGCAGGGCAAAGCCCTTGTATGGGGTCCTTGGACAACCCCACCCAAACCCCCACCCCCCTGCCCGAAAATGATTTTAGAGGAATTTGAGGAGTTTCAGGAGTTAATTTTGATAGATTGAAAACTAATTCTGAATAAAGCAGGTTAAGGAAGGAATTATTTACGGGAAAAATTTTAAGTTGTACACATTCAATGCTTCAAAAATTGGTTTCCATTTGTAGTTTTTAGTTCGTCTCAACGAAGTTGAGGGGGACTATTGGAGTACCCCGGCGTCCGCATCTGCATTTGGGTATATATCTTGGTAACTATGCAGGGTAGGGTCAACAAACTTTGCATGCAGGTGCATCTTGGGCTATCTCACAACCTCAAAGAAAATTAGGTCTCTCTGACTTATACATTTATGTATTTTCCGCTTGAGTGGCTTGCATTTAAATTTACATCCGAGTTCATATCTCAGTAACTAAACATAGTATGATCATCTAACTGTGCATGTGCATGCATCTCTGATGGTAGGTCAGCATCCAGGCAAAATTAGGTCACTTTGACCTACATTTTCCGATTGAGTGACTTACATTCAAGTTTATGTCCGAGTTCAGATCTCGGTCACTGTACATGGTAGGATCATCTAATCTTGCACATGCATGCATATCTGATGGTAGGTCAGCATCCAGGCAAAATTAGATCACTTTGACCTACATTTTCTGCTTGACTGACTTACATTCAAGTTTGCGTCCAAGATCAGATCTCGGTCACTGTACAGGGTTGGATCATCTAACCTTGCACATGCATGTATCTTTGATGGTAGGTCAGCATCCAGGCAAAATGAGGTCACTTTGACCTACATTTTCCACTTGACTGACTTACATTTGAGTTTACACCCGAGTTCATATCTCAGTCACTGTACATGGTATGATCATCTAACCCTGCACATGCATGCATCTCTGATGGTAGGTCAGCATTCAGGGTCATTCTGACCTACATTTTCCGCTTTAGTGACTTACATTCAAGTTCATGTCAGGGATCAGATCCTGTGTACTGTACAAATGTACATGGTAGGATCATTGTGCATATGCATGCATCTGTGATGGTAGCTCCGCATTTAGACAAAATTAGGTCACTTAAACTTACATCTAAGCATGAATGACTTACATTAATGTCATAGTTCAGTAACTGTACATTGTTGGTTCGATAACCTTGCATATGCATGCAATTTTGATAGAATGTCAGCATCCAGGGAAAAATTGGTTGCTGCGACAACGTGCCATAACAAGGCGAACTTTGTAATCATTGATTACCTATGTTTATTTTTTCGTCCCGAAAAAAAGAAGAAATCCAAGAGAATTCTGGAGGTTTGGCATATATCCCGGACATTTAAACGACCTTCCTGAATCCCGGAAACTGCCCAAAAATTATTGACTATCCGGGAGAATTCAAGAGTGTTGGCATGTATGGATACCTTTCATTGCCTTGATAATTCCGCACTGTCAATTCAAATAGTCTTTTACCAAAGTTTTGCAGGGGTATATACAAGAACCACCCTGTCCATCCATTCATCCATCTTTCTACCCCTGCATGTACATTTTCTGTTCATCTCCTCATAGTCCTAAACAGCTGCATAATTTTTGATGATATGGAACACAGTTGTAGTGTACCCTCTGAAGATTTGCATGAATTCTTATGGTTGCTGCTTGAAATTTTAAAAGGGAGGGGGCGGAACCTATCATCCCCACATAAATGTACCTAGCAGAAAACCTTTGTACATGCATGTAGAAAAAAAGGAAGGGAAACGGGGAATGTGTCCAAGAGATAAGGGCCCAACATACCCAAAGAGGAGTTATAACAACTCAAAGCCACCATAATATCTTCAATGAAGGGTGAGGTCAAACTCCATACCCAACCTCAGGTCATAGTGTGTATATAATTCCAGTTTACTTTCTATGCAAGTGTCTGACAAATACCAAACAACTACTATTGGAATTTTTAGTGATTAACTTGTAGTTGATTGTAAAATGTGAACACTTAAATTTAGCATTATTGTGTTGCCTGCGTTCATGCACTGGCGACATATAGGGATCACTATCCGTTGTCAGCGGCGGAGTGTCGGCGTCACAAAAATCTGTGTCACATTTTCCTCAGGAACTATGTATCCCAGCTTTCTGCAATTTGTCATGGAGTATCAGTATGGGGACCTATACTGTGTAACAGAGTTTGGAATCTCTCGCATACCCACTTCCTGTTTGATGGAACTTAGAATATTTTTTGCATCTTGGAATTTTCTGTCACGTTTTTCTCAGGAACCACAGATCCCAGCCTTCTGCAATTCAGTATGGAGTATCAGTATAGGGACCTATATTAGTTGTGTAATAAACTTTGGGACCTCTTGCATGCCCACTTCCTGTTTGATGGAACTTAGAATATTTTTGCTTATTGGGGTCACAAAAAAATTCTGTGACATTTTACTCAGGAACCACATATCCCAGCCTTCTGTAATTTAGCATGGAGTATCAGTATCGGGACCTATACCATGTAATAGAGTTTTGAATCTCTGGCATGCCCACTTCCTGTTTGACTGAACTTAGAATATTTTTTGAGTCTTCAAATTTTCTGCCACATTTTTGTTGGGAACCCAACATATCCCTGCCTGTAGTTCTGTAATATGGCATGGAGTATGATCAGTATGGGCATATATAATGTGTAAGAGGGTCTGGGATCTCTTGCATGCCCACTTCCTGTTTTACTGAACTTAGTTTTTGCATTATTACGCAGGCGACACATGTCTTACTACTAAGTATTAAAAAAAAAAGATCTACCCAAGTTCAGAATTTAAGACAAACACCATCCATTTTGTTACAGAGAGTGATTCTTGAAGATTTTGAAATAAAAACATGGTTATGCCATGTATACCAAATGTAGATATTATCAAAATGCAGGAATACTATTTTTCTTTTGATATATTTATGGCTTGTTGATGAACTTATTTTAGCTGATCCCAGTCAAATCCATATGCAGATGGGATATGGTAAGTGTAACTGTATGCACAGAGTGACTGGTTTCATTTGTTTTATTCTATTCTTATAAAAGCATGTACAGAGCTCATTTTCATTTGTAAACTATATTTCTTGAAACAAAACCAAAAAAAATTACAAAAACAAAAATCAATTTATTCGGGATGTTCAAATTACTAGATTTTCTAGTTGTGTCAGATATGCATTGACAGAAATAAAAGCCGTGAAGCTATTGTAATACTTAGATTTAACTGATTTGAAAAGGCCATATGTTTATTTACAATAAATCAATTTTAAAGTTCACAGATGTGGATACATAGGATAAGTGGAATTTGTTAATTTATATTTTAAAGAATTAGATTTTCTTTACATGTTTTTTTTATTTCTCATATTTTTGCTTTCATTTCCTAGGCGTTGATAAAATTTAGATAGATAGAAATTGAGGATATGAAACAAGTTTCTTTGAATTTAAAATAGATAATTAGCTACCGGTAAATTATTAGGTGATTGAATGTAAAATGAGCCCTTCAGTATTTGTATATATAATATTTGCTTTATTTGGAAAATTTGTAGATTATAATCATTATTAATACACTTATTCATTTTGTATACTATTACTAGCAATTAACATTTTTGTTTGCTCCCTCTTAGGCCATTATAAAAAAAATCTAGATTCTCGCTCCTCCTGCCTATATTTTTCAGCCCCTAATTTTTTGCTCATAGTGTTGTGTATGGCCAATTTCTTCAAAATTTTGAAGATTTAAAACTGATTGGAAATCATCAATCCTGATAACAAAATTAATTGGCTTGACCCCCTGCTTTTTTTTCCTTTTTTTTATATGACCGCAAAAAATTTTGAGGTCGTATATTGGTATGATACTGGCGGTGGTGTCGTCGGCGGCGTCGTCGGTGTCTGTGGACACTTTGTTTCCGTGCGATAACTTTAGTTCTGGTTGAGCAATCCTTATGAAATTTTTACACAATGTTCCTAGGCACAAAAGGAAGGCTGGGATTGGTTTTGGTTATACTGGCCCCGCCCGTTTTTAAGAAAAGGGCCAAAAAGGGCCAAATTGGGTGTTTTCGTATATTGGGCTGTAGAATATTTATTATTTATCGGATTTTGATGGGGTTTCTTTCATTGTACTCATGAGAAAATTTCCAATTTGAGATATGACATCGGATTTCATGTCGCATGTACCGTTCATGAAATAAATGGGCTCCAAAGGGGGCACATCTCAAAAATTTTATTTTTCTTATTTTTAGTCCGATTTAAATGCAGATTTTTGCAATTGATTTCTAATGTAAAGCTAACTAGCACAGCACCATCAAATTTTTGATAACTTTTTCCCTTTCCGAGTAATTTGGTTCCAAAGGGGGCAAATGTACAGATTGCTTAAAATTTTTATACAACTGCAAAAATTTTGTGCTTGTATTATGGTATGGCGCTGGCGTCGGCGTCGGCATCGGCGTCTGTGGACAGCATAACTTTGGTTCTAGTGAACAGATTGTTACCAAATTTTAGCATGATGTTTGTTGGCACAAGCTTAAGTCCGGGTTTTAATTTCGCGTTCTCTGCCCAACCTGTTTTTGAAAAAAAGGCAAAAAAAGGGGCCAAAAAGGGGTTAAATTAGGTATTTTCTTGCTGTGGACAGCATAACTTTGGTTCTAGTAGACAGATTGTTTTCAAAACTTAGTATGATGTTTCTTGGAACATTCTTGAGAAACGTTTTTTTCCTTTAGTTTTTGGCCCCACCCATTTCAGAATTAGGGGCCAAAAAAGGGTTAAATTGGGTGTTTTCACATATTTGACTGTAGAATCTTTATTATTTATTGGATTTTGATGGGGTTTGTTTCAGTGTGCTCCTGAGGAAATTTCCAATCTTGAGTATCATAAGTATGCCAACGGATTTCATGTAGCATGTACCGCTCACAAGATAAATGGGACCCAACAGGGGCTAGTCTCAAAAAAATTATTTTTTTAGCTCGCCGGGACCAATGTCCGGAGAGCTATTGTCATACCCCCGGCGTCGACGTCGGCATCAGCAAAACTTTAACCTGGCTTGTGGAATTGACACCTGAAGAGCTAGGATGTTGATATTTGGTATGTGGCTTCCTTGTAATGAGAGCTTTCTTCTGGTACCATATTTGTAGACATTTTGACCTTGACCTTGCCCTGAGGGGAACTTTTGAAAAAATTTAACCTTGCCTCTAGAAGGTAGGCTTTTAGTGGTAGGGTGTTTATATTTGGTATGTAACTTCCGTATGATGAGAGCTTTCTAGTGGTACCATATTTGTAGACATTTTGTCCTTGACCTTGCGTTGAGGGGAATTTTTGAAAAACTTTAACCTTGCCTCTAGAAGGTAGCCTTTTAGTGGTAAGGTGTTTATATTTGGTATGTAACTTTCTTATGATGAGA
>MJUU01045065.1:45663-63733 GCA_002080025.1 Modiolus philippinarum
AATTTTTGAAAAACTTTAACCTTTCCTCTAGAAGGTAGGCTTTTAGTGGTAGGGTGTTTTTATTTGGTATGTAACTTCCTTATGATGAGTGCTTTCTGATGGTACCATAATTATAGACATTTTGACCTTGACCTTGCTCTGAGGGCAATTTTTGAAAAACTTAAACTTTACTTCTAGAATTAAGTTATTTAATGGTAGGGTGTTCATATTTTGTATGTAACTTCCTTATGATGAGAGCTTTATGATGGTACCATATTTGTAGACATTTTGTCCTTGACCTTGCCCTGAGGGCATTTTTTTAAAAACTTTAATCTTGTTTCTAGAATTAAGTTGTTTAGTGGTAGGGTGTTTATATTTGGTATGCGACTTCTTGTGATAAGAATTTTCTGATGAAACCTTTCAAATTTATTGTGCATCGAGGTCACACTAATCCCCGGCGAGCTATGTTGTCTTCTGACAACTCTTGTTTATTTTAAGTCCGATTTTGATGCAGTTTTTTTCAATGGATTCCTTGTGAAAAATTTATATGGCACTCAGCTATTAGATTTTTGGTAACTTGTTTCCTTTCCCAGCTATGAGGGGCCGAAGGGGCCAAAATTACGAATTTGCAGAGTATGTAGAATTTCTTTTTTTCATCGGATTTCAATGGGATTTTTTCTTTGGATTCCCCTTGATCTAAGCTTTCAGAGGTTTGTCAACGCAATTGGCATAGCTCTTACCGTTTCCGAGCTACAAGGGGTCAAAGTGGCCAAAAATATTTTTCATCGGATATCCATGGGATTTTTTTCTTTGGATTCCTCTTGATCTAAGCTTTCAGTAGTATGTCAATGGATTTGGCGTAGCTCTTACCGTTTCTGAGCTACTAGGGGTCAAAGGGGCAAAAATTTCAATTTTTCTAAATACATGTATGTCAAATCTTTATTTTTCATCAGATTTCCATGGGATTTTTTTCTTTGGATTCCTCTTGATCTAAGCTTTCAGAGATATGTCAACGGATTTGGCATGGCATATACCGTTTCCGAGCTACAAGGGGTCAAAGGGGCAAAAATTGCAATTTTTCTAAATATGTCAAATCTTTATTTTTCATCGGATTTTGGTGGGATTTTTTTGTTGGGATTCCTCTTGATCTAAGCTTTCAGTAGTATGCCAAAGGATTTGGTGTAGTTCTTACCTTTTCCGAGCTACAAAGGGTCAAAGGGGCCAAAATTGCAATTTTTCTTAATATGTCAAATCTTTATTTTTCATCAGATTTCGATGGATTTTTTTTTTATTTCTAGGGATGTAAAGTGTTAGTTGATAGTAACATATTTTGCATAGCTCTTACATTTTTTTTATCAATAAGTGATCAAAAGGGTTGATTTTTTCCGTAGTTTGTTTCCAGCTAATAACTGTGTCAAGCTTCTTTTTGTGTCCATCTAATTGTGTCAGGCTCTTTACTGTGTCCACATTCACTTCAGAACTACTTTTGTTGAAATTTCAGTGATCGACATGCTGCGGTCGTATCATGCTGCGCTCGGCGTAGCCCTTTATTATTTTTTTATCGGATTTCGATGGGATTTTTTTCTTTGAATTCCTTTCATTGTAAGCATATCTCATACCGTTTCCGAGCTATAAGAGGTCAAAGGGGCCAAAATTGCTAATTTTCAAAGTATCTTAAATATTTATTTTATAGGATTTTAATGGGATTTTTTTACTTCAGATTCCTCTTTGATGTAAGCTTTCAGTAGTTTGTCAGCAGTTTTTGTGTAACTCTTTCAGTTTTTCATACCTTTATGGGATTAAAAGGGCTAATTTTTATGTTCCCCAGGCCTACTGTATGTCCAGCTAATTACTGTGTCTAGCTCCCTATTATGTTCATCTAATTAAGATATTAAGCTCTTCATCTACTGTGTCCACATTCACTTTAAAATACACTTGTTCAAATTTCAGTTGTCGACATGCTGCGGTCATATCATGCTGCGCTCGGCTTAACCCTTTATTAAATCATTAAAGAGAATCTAGGGATTTTTGTAAAGGCCTGACATTGTTGTTATTATAACAAGTTACTAACAAATATTTAAATTTTTTTATATCCTCAAGGTCGTCACTTCTTGCATATGTATACTGTTTCACTATAGTAGCTGAAACTTCCATTGTATGAGTCTTACAATTGTTAACATGCAGTTTGCATGGTCAGTGAGTTGTCAGAATTTGTACATGACTTATCCAGCATGGTCCACAGTTGATGCTAATTCGATTACTGAATGTGTTCCGATGTAGAATTTGTATATATGTGCTCTCTTTGTGTAAATAACTTTGAAGTAGAAGGACATGTTTTTCAGAGCTCCGTTTTATTTTATCATTTACACCTACCAAAGCAGTGAGCAGTTCCCAAGACAATGGTAAATGTCAGAGTATAATTCTTGTATTGCATAGAAGAACTGCATGATGCTATTTATATAATTGGGACTGAAGATTCATTATACATGTACCATAATAATGATGATGAGAAAAACTAATTACAAATTACAAGGGACATTGAATTATTATTTTTCTTAACTTTATTATTTCATGCTTACTTTTTATGCCCCCAGATCTAGGACCGGGGGGGGGGGGATATTGATTTTGTCCTGTCTGTCTGTGTGTCTGTCTGTCTGTTTGTCTGAAACTTTAACCTTGGCGATAACTTTTGAACTATATAAGGTAGACTTTTGGTACTTGGCATGTGTATAGGTCTAGTCAAGAGGAACATAAATATGCAAAACATAGGGTCAAAGGTCAAGGTCATAGGGGTCAAAAAGGGTAAAATTGGGTATTTTCATATATTTTACTGAAGAATCTGGGGGCATATGTAGTGTTTCACAAACACATCTTGTTGCTTTTGTATTTATGTAATGACAGATGCAGCCTTAAGAAGGGGCAGCAGTAGGGATTTTGTCAATTTTTAGCTCACATCACGAAGTGAGGGGGCTTTATGTGATACTCCTAGTTCGGCGTCCGCATCAGCGTTGGCGTCCGATTAGGAAGAATGGTTAAGGTCCATTCCTGCTTACTGACATGGCCCACATCAACCATATTGGTATGCCTGATGCATTTTTGGATGACGACTGGAATGCATGCTTCGGATGGTATCTCTTACCTACATTTTATGCATGAGGGACTTGGTTAGGTAGGATGGTTAAAGTCCATTCCCGCTTACTGACATGCTCCACATCAACCATATTGGTATGCCTGATGCATTTTTGGATGATGACTGGAATGCATGCTTCGGATGCTATCTCTGACCTACATTTTACGCATGAGCGACATCACTCCGGTTAGGCAGAATGGTTTAAGTGCAATCCCGCTTACTGATCTACTAGAAACACAAAATCTCTAATTTTACTGGTAAAATATCTAATTTTATAGGAAAATCTCTAATAATTAGATATTTTACCTCTAAAATTAGATATTGAAGCAATTAAATTAGATATTGAAGCTGTTAAATTAGATATTGAAGCTGTTAAATTAGATATTGATGCTGTTTAATTAGATATTGAAGCTGTTAAATTAGGGATGTTTCTATTAAATTGGAGATGTTCCTGTTAAATTAGAGACTTTCCTGTTAAATTAGAGATTTTGCTGTTGAGAGATTTTACCTGTAAAATAAGAGATTATGTTTTTCTAGTGTGACATGGCCCACATCAACCATATTGGTATGTATGATGTATTTTGGGATGATATCAACAATGCATGCTTCGGATGCTGTCTGTGACCTACATTTTACGCATGAGCGACTTGGTTATGTAGAGTAGTTTAAGTCCATTCCCACTTACTGACATGGCCCACATTAATCATATTGGTATGTATGATGCATTTTGGGATGACAACATTGAACAATGCATGCTTCGGATGCTGTCTCTGACCTACATTTTACGCATGAGCGACTTTGTTAGGTAGAATGGTTTAAGTCCATTCCCGCTTACTGACATGGCCAACATCAACCATATTGGTTTGTATGATGCATTTTGGGATGACTACAACAATGCATGCTTCGGATGCTGTCTCTGACCTACATTTTACGCATGAGTGACTTTGTTAGGTAGAATGGTTATAGTCCATTCCTGTTACTGACATGTGTAACATGTGACAATGCTTCGCAACGAGGTGAGCTTAGCAGGCTTTGGCTGCTGTCAGTGTTTTGCCTTTAGTCTGCCAGAAACTTGTTAAAAATGATAAGAAAGGATGGGTTCCAACCCTTGGAAATTCTCTTAGTATAGATCCACTGATGTTTGTTTGTTTTTAAATGACAATAAAAATTGAATTAACTTGAAAGGCATTAAATTGTTTTTTCAGTGCATACAGTGAATTGTTTTTTATCAATTTATGGCAGATTTTCCAGATTATTAACATATTTTATTTGCAATTCTTCAATGAACATACCAATATTCCTCTAGTAACACCTATAACAACTCCTTTTAAACTCATGTCTTTTGTCTGCTTATCAAGCAATCAAGCTTCTATAGAATTCTATTGTATACCAATTTGTACTGCCTGAAGGTGTTTACCTTGATACTCCAGTGATGACAAATTGGTATCCAATAGAATTTTATAGAAGCATGATTGCTTGACAAGCAGACAAAAGACAGGAGTTTAGAAGGAGTTGTTATAGGTGTTACTAGAGGAATATTAGTATGTTCATTGAAGAATTGCAAATAAAATACTTTAATGATCAGGGAAATCCGCTATAAAATCTACTAGTACATAACATTTGTTGCATGAGGACAACATTATACATGTATTGCATACTTCAAAATCATTGGAAGATAAGTAGATGTTGTCACATGATGCTCTTATTTGTTAATAGTCATGTGAAAAAAACATAAAAAGTGTCATGTCATTAATGTGATATTTTCTAAGATAATATAGAAAAAAAAGAATAATGGGAAAGAAAGGCAAGTATCTCACTAAACAAGACAGTTATTTTCCTGCTCATTTGCAGCACCAGTCAGGTTGACTCCTGCTGTTTTGGGAAATTATGCTGGATAAATGATTTTAATTAATAAAAGCAATTTCAACATACATGATCTATTTAACCTTTAACTGAACCAAGTTTTGAGTGTTAACAACAGAAAAAAAAATCTTATTATTTTTTACCATGTTTACACAATGTTTTATGCTGTTACAGATTTTCTATTTTATTCTAAATCTAAATGGCAAATAAAGGCATTTAGATCATTACTGTGCATATTTGCTGATATTTTCAATTAAAACTTTATATAATGTAAATTCTTTGCATATCACTGATTTCTTTTTAATTATAGGAGCACCTCCACCTCAAGGGTATGCACAAGGATATGGAGCACCTCCTCAGCAGGGGTATGGAGCACCTCCTCAGCAAGGGTATGGAGGCCCTCCTCAGCAGGGTTATGGAGGACCCCCTCAACAGGGATATGGAGCGCCACCTCAAGGCTATGGACCACCTCCTCCTGGATATGCCCAACCATATGGAGCTCCACAGGGCCAATTTGGGGCCCCTGGTAAGTATATGTGAATTGATATAAAAGAAAAGACAGGTCTTGGCATTATGAACAGGTTTTCCAAACATTTTGCTATTAAAGAAGTAGCTATAGGGCCATTTAGCTATGCATTTTGTTCTCTGTTGGGTCATTTTCCAAATAATGCTCAAATTTTATCAAAAATTGTGCGAGGTGGTCTTTAGTAAGTGCATTTCCTAGGAATAAAATCAGCAATTCTCTAATTTCTAGCAAATATAAACACCTCCTGACTACCGGTAATTGGTTGATCTCAGTTGGTGATTGGTCAATCATGTAGATGTATCGTGTCAGTTTCTAGAAATAATGCAACCGGATGTTAATGAAATTAACAACTGCATCAATGTCTAGCGAAACAGTTTTTGCACTTTTATGACTAGGATAACTCAATTTATTGATAATATGACATTTTCAATCCAAAATATTATATTAAACACCCCTTTCAATGAATGGCGCAATGATACACATAGCAATGATGATAGCAACAAAATGGCGGCATACTTGAGACTGGAGACCAAGGAGATCGCTTTTCTTCAAATAAATTGAGTCAGAATTCGAGAAACAATCTCTATTATTGTTTTCTGGTTTATTACAATAATTTCTCACATCTCAATAATTAAATTTTCACATTTTAAAGTTCTTGGGTAAACCTCAAACTTTAAAATGTGAAAATTTAACTATCTCGATGTGAGAAATATATGTATAAACTGGAAACAATGTAACATACTCAAATGTTTAAAGTTTTCTAACATATCAGCAGTCAATAAGAAAAAGAAGGGAAACGGGGAATGTATGTAATTAGTACATGTATGTAATTAGTCTTTTGTGTCCATTTTGGGCTTTGACCATTTCACTGTGTATCTACATGACTTGTATATAATTGATTTTTTACCCTAAATATTCTTGTTTCTTGTTTTTCTATCTCAATATTCTATTTTATTTACCTTTTAATTATTTCAAATGTCAGGTTCATATCTCCTTAAATTTGGATTTAGATTAGATATTAGGTAGCCATCTGTACCTCAGCTTACATTGATTTAGAATGATACTGAGCAAATTTATCAAATTGAACAGTTAAAAAAATACATGTATACATTTGCTACACAAAAAGAGAAAACGGGAACCAAAATAGCCAAACAGATAGTTAGAATTGTGTATAAATGGACAAGAAAAAGCTTTTGCTGTGTAAATGCTAAGAATTCTGGAGTATCATCAGATGCTCCAGAAGGGTAGGAAAAAGGACAAGTGTGACCTGCTCCATATTTGGCACCCATTGAACTTCCAATCTAGTCTGATGTTTTATTATTTTGGGTAATGATGGGTCAGCCCTGTTACAATTAAATTGCAGATTATGGAGCTCTGATGAGAAAACCATTCAATTTTATGTTAGATTATACAATGAATTCTGTTGGGTAATTGGAAAATTTCTTCTGTCTTTTATTTCAAATTATGTCAAGCCAAAAGATTTATTGTTGCATCTCAATAGTAAGATTTGCATAATTTTCTAGAAACACAATGAATTACTAACCTTCGGCACTGCATAGATGTTGAACTCATTGTACTTAAACATTACAATGTGTAATTTAACACATGCAAGCTCTGTACAGCATTTAGCAATTACTTGAAATTTATCTTCACCAGACATAAAAGAATTGTTGAAATTTTGATATTTTAGGTATTTGTATACATTCAAGTATTATGGAAGTTTGAAAATTCTTAATATTATGAAATTTGAAAGCTTTATTATTTTTTTTTCTAAATTTTGTAGGTATGCCTCCTCAGCAGCAGTGGTTAGCAAAACCAGACCCTATCCCAGGATGTCCCCCTGGGCTGGAATACCTTACAACACTGGACCAGATGTTGGTAAAACAACAGATAGAACTCTTAGAAGGTACTGACATGTAGTCATCTCTGATTTCTTTGATTGGGCTGGAGTATTTATGTTACATTAAATTTTCTAAATATTTAATGAACATGCCTATATTCCTCTAGTAATACCTACAATCGTTTTTGTGTAGCAACTCCTTCAAAAATTTTGTCTTTTGTTAGTTAATCAAACAATCGAAGTCTATTATACCAAACTGTTTCATCTGAAGGGGTTTACTCTGATCCTCCAGATTTTGGGTGGGGTCATATTCCAAACTAAACCCCATGCCAGACCCTACCTTACCCAGGAATAAACCAAGGAGGCCAGTGTGCAGAAATATGGTAACTCTTCACAAAGACACAACAAACTAGGCCTCAGAGT
The DNA here is from genome assembly GCA_002080025.1 of Modiolus philippinarum. Taxonomy (NCBI): domain Eukaryota; kingdom Metazoa; phylum Mollusca; class Bivalvia; order Mytilida; family Modiolidae; genus Modiolus; species Modiolus philippinarum. The sequence continues at coordinate 53,425 of MJUU01045065.1, forward strand.
GTCATGCAGTCCTCCAGGTCAATATCTGGTATGAAAATGACCAAAATGCGTGCTTTTTGCATGGGGTACCTATGTTTGGGAAACTAGCAAGACCACCCAACCACACCTCCTTGTTCACCTATAGTTGCTTTATGGTTATCAGCCATCATCAACATCAGGCTTCAGCTCATTTGCATATTATTTACATAAATTTGCAAACATTCTTAAACGAGGGGTCTCACAATTTTTTACTCAAAAGCTTAAGGGTTAAGATGTCATGAACTGAATATCACTTCAGTAGGTAAATACATTTATATATTCACCTCTTATGATTATGTTACAAATATAGTGTAAAATCAAGACAACTATATAATAAACAGCTTTATTCAGTTCTTACATTAGGAAACATGATGGACACCATAAAATATTGTGATATCGCCACCTTTTGGACTTTACAGTATACATGTGAGGGTCATGATGTGTAGAGAGTAACTCACATAGAAACTATGTATTTTTTATTCCCCCTGCGATGAAAAGTCGGAGGGCATATTGTTTTACCCTTGTCCGTCCGTTCGTCCGTCTGTCTGTACGAATGAAAAACACAACTATTTTTAGAAAGTTTGCAAACAAATTCCAACTGCTTCAAAGGAATCTTACTAACAATTAGTAGATGTTCACACACATATCTTTTGGAATATTCAAAATGGCCGCATTTGCCATGGAAACTGAAAAAAAGGCGGGAAAATTCAAAGTGCTTCAAATTTGCTGAAAATTTATGAGAAGGATGTCTAGCATCTATAGAAATGATTTTGGGTCTCAGAATTTTCAAAATGGCTGCTTTTGCTATGGAAACTGGAAAAAGGCGGGAAAATTCGAAGTCCCTCAAATTGGATGAAACTTTTCAGGAAGATTGCCTAGCACCCATAGAATTGATTTTCGGGATCAGAACTTCCCTTTTATATATTTTGGAAAAAGGGGAGGCATATCATTGTGTCCATACTTGTACTGTGTCAACACCTTTATTGTGTCAACACACGCTTAAATTTGCACTTGCCATATTGATTCAGGGTTCAATGAGCGGGGGCATTATTGGTTGCCATTTGGCGACAGCTCTAGTTTAAAAATGGACTCTAAAATGGATGGCAATTCACTGTCAAATCAGCATAAATAATTTTAAATTATGTAAGATGTGATATTAATAATATATGAAAATCAACCAAAAAGTTTTCAAATAATTACTGTCGTATGGCGATGCAATCATCACCAATAAAAATAACTTTTAATCAACTGGAACATGGTGAAACATAATTAATCGGGAAAGGTTGGTAAGATGGTGATGCAATTATCACCAATATGACACATACTGGATCTTCTTTTTTTCTTCGGAACAGTCTTCAAAATTTCGAATGTACTTATTTTTTAATTTTCTTTCGATTTTGGTGATACAATTATCACCAATTAATTATTGTAGGTGGGACTTCCACAAATACACAACAGTTAACATGTTAACGTTCCACATGCAAATCATGACAAGACACACGGATGGCAGCACATACACAATAATAATACTCAGACCCACATGAAAATACAAAGTATATCTTACGAACACATGGACAGATGGCAATACACATAAACATATTAATAAAAGTTCACTGGATTAACAACTATACAGAGTTTCTTTAAAACAACGGTTTTCATATGAAAAATTACTTGATTTGACAAAAATGTTCAGTTCTTACCAGTAATCGAAGCAATTAGTATAAACAGGCAAACAAAGTTAAATTCCAAAATCAATTTCAAAAATATGCAATATATAATAAGACCAGTAAAATGTCTAAAATAAAACTTGTTTAACGTTCCAAATAGATTTCAGTGGCTAGCACGTGGTCGTGGTCCAATCTGCAGACAATTTCAATTTTTTGGGGAAACTAGTCCAGCTCACATATAGATGAACAAAACATAAAACATTGGTCAAACAGGAACATTTAGGGTACTCCTCCATGTTATAGACTAGGGTGACACGCAAACATTCCCCTAGTCTATGGATACATTAGGACACAGAACAAAAATCATAACATTTATTCAACACTGCTATGTTACTTTACAATAGGGGCAAAAAGGAAATAACTCACATTTACAAAATCATATACGACCATACAAATACAGATATGTAACATTACACAAAGGAAGGGCACCATGTGAAGATATGCATGAAGCAATATGATTATTGTCCAATACCTTAATTGCAAGGAAGATAATTTTTTTTTATCCCCTCGCCCAACGAAGTTGGGGAGGGGATATAGCATCTCGCCCGTCCGTCCCACCTCAGGTTAAAGTTTGCATTAAGGTTCATATCTGAGGAACTACATGTGGCACATCAATCATCTTTGGTCAGTAGATGTGTCTTGGAGAGTGATGCTGCTTCGGATGATAATTGGCCATGGGTCACTCTGACCTTCATTTCATGCTTCAATGACTCAGGTTAAAGTTTGCGTTAAGGTGCATATCTGAGAATCTACATATGGCACATCAATCTTTGGTCAGTAGATGCGTCTTGGAGAGTGATGCTGTTTCGGATGATAATTGGGTCACTCTGACCTACATTTTATGCTTCAGTGACTCTGGTTAAAGTTTGTGTTAAGGTTCATATCTGAGAAAACTACATGTGGCACATCAATCATCTTTGGTCAGTAGATGCTTCTTGGAGAGTCATGCTGCTTCGAATGATGATTGGGTCACACTGACCTACATTTTATGCTTCAATGACTCTGGTTAAAGTTTGTGTTAATGTTCATATCTGAGAAACTACATGTGGCACATCAATCATTCTTGGTCAGTGGATGTATCTTGGAGAGCGATGCTGCTTCAGATGATAATTGGGTCACTTTGACCTACATTTTATGCTTCAATGACTCAGTTTAAAAATTGCGTTAAGGTTCATATCTGAGAATCTACATGTGGCACATCAACCATCTTTGGTTAGTTGATGTATTTTGGAGAGTGATGTTGCTTCAGATGATAATTGGGTTACATTTTATGCTTCAATGACTTGGGTTAAAGTTTGCATTAATGTTCATGTATGAGGTAACCCTATGTGTTACATCAATCATCTGTGGTCTGTGGATGTGTCTTCGAGAGTCTTGCAGCTTCAGATGATAATTGGGTCATTTTGACCTACATTTTACACTTGACTGACTTTGGTTAAAAGTTTCCATTAATGTTTATATCTTAGATACTACACGTTACACACAATGATCTTACCGTTCAGTGGATGTACCTACGACGTTCATCTTTACATCTTTAGATTATATAAAGGTTATTATTTCTTAACAGCGGGCGAGGGGATTAGCTGTCGTTTGCGTCTGCTCCCACTTCTAGTTCATTATGTTTTTGGAAGTGGGGGTAGGTGCATATTTTTGTTGCTTTTCCAAGATGTCCATTTTAACTTTTTATAATATATAGACTTGCCCACATGACTTTTTCAGTTTTTGTATGTTAAGGTAGATAGACACTAATATTCATATCCATGATATTTTGTTGTAAGTCGGCACATTGAAGAACCAATCCTACCAACCCAAAATATGTAATAAAAAGTATGGGCCACTATGCTTGCTTTTTCTAGAATTGAGATCAAAGTTTGCTCACTTTTAGCCATTTTTTCACCTAAATTTACATAGAATGCATGGGGAAACTATGGAGAGGCAATTTTTAACTCAATAGAAATGAACATTTTTATCCCTGAGAATTTGATGTATTTTTGTGAACAGATAGTTTAAGATGTAAATTATTGGTTACAATAAAAAGATGTTTAGGTCATCATGCTTTTAACGGATATATTTTACAGAGTTTCCGGATTAAACATTAGTTACAGGAAAAGGGAGTTAATTTGCAGCAAAGTAAACAAAATATGATATTTCACATCTGTCATTCAATTATGATGTCACAAAGAAAAAGCCGTCAAATTACTGTTCCGGCCCAAACATCAAACCTACCCTGTATCTGACTATATTTTTCTAATGTGTGATTAAATTGCGCAGTGCATCAGTGTCTGTCTACCTTAAATGTCAATTTTAGCTTGACATTGCAATCAGTAATAATATTCTGTTCTTTTGTTTTAGCTTTAACTGGATGGGAACAATCAAATAAATACAAAGTATTAAACAATCAGGGACAACAGATCTACTTTGCAGCAGAAGGTAAATCACATGTATTGTTTTATTTTGATATCATTAGTTTTTCGATTGACATGACACATAGTATGGTGAAAAAACTAATCTCAAAATCATCACTTTACATCTATTGATTGAATGACACCACTTCCAGTTCCTAACAACAGGTGGTAATGCCTGAAATAAGTGTCTGTTCTGGTCACTTTTTACCAATGAAAATATTCTTTTCATTTTTAGCTCACCTAAAAGGCCATGTGAGCTTTTGCCATCACTTTGCGTCCGTTGTCCGTCTGTCATCCTTCAACAATTAAAAAAATCTTCTCCTCTGAAACTGCTTAGCCAATTGTAACCAAACTTGACCTGAAGCATCATCAGGGTATGCAGTTTCAAAATTTTGTTTGATTAGTCCAAAGACATTGCCGCTATTGCTAAAAATAGAACATAGGAGTAAATTGCTGTTTTTTGCAAATAGGTCAAAAACCATTACAGATATCAAAAATCTGACATGGAGTAAAAATGAACAGCATGGTAAGATCTACCTGCACTGCAATTTTGAAGAAAATCCGAAAAACCATCTTGGAGATATTGCCCTTTTTCCGTAAAATTTTCAAAATTAGTTCATTTTTTTATTTTTAGCTCAATTGGCCTAAAAGGCCATGTGAGCTTTTGCCATCACTTTGCGTCCGTCGTCCATCCGTTGTCTGATGTCCGTCAACAATTTCAAAAATCTTCTCCTCTGAAACTGCTGAGCCAATTGTAAGTAAACTTGGCCTGAAGCATCACCAGGGTATGCAGTTTCAAAATTATGTTCGATTAGTCCGAAGACCCAACAACATGGCTGCTGTAACTAAAAATAGAACATAGGGGTAAATTGCTGTTTTTTCCAAATAACTCAAAAACTGTTACAGATATCAAAAATCTGATGGGGTAAAAGTGATCAGCATAGCAAGATCTACCTGCCCTGAAATTTTGAAGAAAATCCGAAAACCCCTCTTGGAGTTATTGCCCTTTTTCCGTAAAATTTTCAAAATTTGTGCATTTTTTATTTTTTATTTCAAAACGTGTAACAGATAGAGGTCAATTGTAAATTGCAAAAAGGTTCAGCATATCAAGATCTTCCCACCCTGAAATTTTGAAGAAAATCCAATGACCCTTGTAGGAGTTATTTTCGCTTTTTTCAAGGAATTTTCAAAATTTTCATATTTTTCACTTTTATTTTGAAAACTATAGAAGATGAAGTTTAAGGGTAAATTGATAAAATGTTTGCCATGCTGTGTGGACTTCAAAACTGGTGTTAAAAATTGTTCTTTGACCGCCATTTTCAAAATGGCCGCTAAAAAAAGGTTGGAAAATTCAACCTTGTTCGATTTCAATGAAATTTGGTTTCCAAATAGATATTGATGTTGCGACTTCAAAACTGATGTTGAAATTTTTTGTTGACAGCCATTTTAAAAATGGCCGCCAAGAAAGGTGGGAAAATTCGACATTGTCCGATTTCAATGAAAGTTGGTTTCGAAATAGATATTCATGTTGCGACTTCAAAACAGGTGTTGAAAATTGTTCATTGACTGCCATTTTCAAAATGGACTCCAAAAAAGGCTGGAAAATTCAACATTGTCAGATTTCAATGAAATTTGGTTTCTAAATAGATATTGATGTCGTAACTTAAAATATGGTGTTGAAAATTGTCGTTGACCGCCATTTACAAAGTGAGGTCTCAACTTCAAAACTGGTGTCGAAAATGGTCCTTAGCAAGAACATTTTTGTCGAAAAAGCCCAACAAAGAAATATAGTAAAACATGATGAGACTTAAATTACAGTTCAAGATATTGGTGGTGTTCAAACTACCAAAGTTTGAGGGACTGAAGTTCAACTGTATAACTTAAAATGTGAGCTTGAATGTGGCAACTGAAAGCCAGGTGAGCGATACAGGCTCCTGGGAGCCTTTTGTTTATTTTTATATCAAAAGTTTAACAGATCGAGGTCAAGTGTAAATTGCAAAAATGTTAAGCATATCAAGATCTACCTACCCTAAAATTTTGAAGAAAATTGAAAACCCCTGTTGGAGTTATTGCCCTTTTTTCACAGAATTTTCAAAATTTTCATATTTTTNGTCAACAATTTCAAAAATCTTCTCCTCTGAAACCACTGGGCCAAATGTAACCAAACTTGGCCTGAATCATCACCAGAGTATGGCTTCTCAAAATTGTGTTCGATTAGGCCGTAGGTGAAACAACATGTCTGCCGTTGCTAAAAATAGAACTAAGGGTCAATTGCAGTTTTTGGCCAATAACTCGAAAACCGTTACAGATATGAAAAATCTGACATGGAGTAAAAATGATCAGCATGGCAAGATCTACCTGTCCTGCAATTTTGAAGAAAATCTGACAACCCATCTCGGAGTTATAGCCCTTTTTCCATTAAATTTTCAAAATTTTTGCATTTTTTATTTTTTATTTCAAAAAGTGTAACAGATAGAGGTAAAGTGTAAATTGCAAAAATGTTTAGCATATCAAGGTCTACCAACCTTGAAATTTTGAAGAAAATCCATAACCCCTTGTAGGAGTTATTACCCTTTTTCACCGAATTTTTAAAATTTTCGTATTTTTCATCTTTTATTTCTAAAACTATAGAAGAAGAAGGTCAAGTGTAAATTGATGAAATGTTTGCCATGCTGTGGCGACTTCAAAACTGATTTTGAAAATTGTTCCTTGACCGCCATTTTCAAAATGGCTGCCCCAAAAAAGGCGGGAAAATTCAACATTGTCTGATTTCAATGAAATTTGGTTTCCAAATAGATATTGATGTTGCGACTTCAAAACCAGTGTTGAAAATTGTACGTTGACCACCATTTTCAAAATGGCCGCTAAAAACGGCGGGAAAATTCAACATTGTCTGATTTCAATGAGATTTGGTTTCCAAATAGCTACTGATGTTGCGACTTCAAAACCAGTGTTGAAAATTGTTCGTTGACCGCCATTTTCAAAATGGCCGCCAAAAAAGGCGGGAAAATTCAACATTGTCCGAATTCAATGAAATTTGATTTCCAAGTAGATATTGATGTTGCGACTTCAAAACCGATGTTGAAAATTGTTCGTTGACTGCCATTTACAAAATGACGTCTCGACTTCAAAACTGGTGTCGAAAGTGGTCCTTAGCAAGAACGTTTTTTGTCAAAAAAAAGCGAAACAAAGAAATACAGTAAAACATGATCAGTCTTTAAAAACAGTTTAAGATATTGGAGGTGTTCGAGCTACAAAAGCTTTAGAAACTGAAGATCAACTATATAACTTACAATGTTTCCTTGATTAAGGCAACTGAAAGCCAGGTGAGCGATACAGGCTCCTGGGAGCCTCTGGTTTACATAAATTTGCAAACATTTGTACATGAGGGGTCTCCCAATTTTTTACTCAAAAGTTTAAGGGTTAAGATGTCATGAACTGAATATCATTTCAGTAGGTAAATGCATTTATATATTCACCTCTTATGATTATGTTACAAATATAGTGTAAAATCAAGACAACTAGCTTTATTCAGTACTGCTGTCCCGAGTTCCTATTGTTTTCTACATTTGTCTCTTGTCTTATTCGTGTTTTTCATGTATACTTCCATGACAGATTGTGGCATGTAATTATAATTTTCAGCCATTGTAGGTGTTTCCTGTTATCCATCTTTTTACATTTACATTAGGAAACATGATGGACACCATGAAATGTTATGATATTGCCACCTTTTGGACTTGACAAAATTTTTTGCAGTATACATGTGAGGGTGTTGATGTGTAGAGAGTAACTCACATAGAAACTATGTATTTTTTTTAAAAAATGGACTCTTAAAATGGATGGCAATTCACTGTCAAATAAGCATAAATAATTTTAAATTACGTAAGATGTGATATTATATGACAATCAACCAAAAAGTTTTCAAATAATTACTGTCATATGGCGATGCAATCATCACCAATATAAAATAACTTTAATCAACTGGAACATGGTGAAACATAATTAATCGGGAAAGGTTGGTAAGATGGCAATGCAATTATCACCAATATGACACGTAATGGATCTTCTTTTATTCTTCGGAACAATCTTCATAATTTCGAATGTACTTATTTTTTAATTTTCTTTCAATTTTGGCGATACAGTTATAACCAATAAATTATTGTAGGTGGGACTTCCACAAATACACAACAGTTAACATGTTAATGTTCCACATGCAAATCATGACAAGACACACGGATGGCAGCACTTACACAAAAGACGAATTTCCAATTCTGTTTTATGAATGAATTACCCCGATTGACCCGGGTCAATCCGAGTAAATTGCATCATGTTACATTGTGACGTCCAAAAATCTATATTGTGACGTCAAAATTTTCTGGGAAAATTCACCAATTGGAAACTCATCTATACACAGACCCGCATGAAAATACAAAGTATATCTTACAAACACATGGACAGATGGCAATACACATGAACATAGAAATAAAAATTCACTGGATTAACAACTATACAGAGTTTCTTTAAAACAATGGTTTTCATACGAAAAATTACTTGATTTGACAAAAATCAAATGTTCAGTTCTTACCAGTAATCGAAGCAATTAGTATAAACAGCCAAACAAAGTTAAATTCCAAAATCAATTTCAAAAATATGCAATATATAATAAGACCAGTAAAATGTCCAAAATAAAACTTGTTTAACGTTCCAAATAGATTTCAGTGGCGAGCACGTGGTCGTGGTCCAATCGGCAGACAATTTCAATTTTTCGGGGAAACTAGTCCAGCTCACATATAGATGAACAAAACATAAAACATTGGTCAAACAGGAACATTTAGGGTACTCCACCATGTTATAGACTAGGGTGACACACAAACATTCCCCTAGTCTATGGATTCATTAGGACACAGAACAAAAATCATAACATTTATTCAACACTGCTATGTTACATTACAGTAGGGGGAAAAAGGAAATAACTCACATTTACAAAATCATATACGACCATACAAATACAGATATGTAACATTACACAAAGGAAGGGCACCATATGAAGATATGCATGAAGTAATATGATTATTGTCCAATACCTTAATTGCAAGGGAGATAATTTGCTTTTCATTATGTTTTTGGAAGTGGTGGTAGGTGCATATTTTTGTTGCTTTTCCAAGATGTCCATTTTAACTTTTTATAATATATAGACTTGCCCACATGACTTTTTATGCCCCCGTGAAACGAAGTTTCGGGGGGCATATAGTTTTTGGTCTGTCTGTCTGTTTGTTTGTCTGTTTTTCCACAAAAAAACTTTAACATTGGGTATATCTTTTGAATGGTAAATGATAGTGCTGTCATATTTTGCATGTGTATTCCTTGTGGCAAGACCTTTCAAACGATACCAAAATTTTGGACCTTGTGACCTTGACCTTGACATGTGATGGACTTTTTGAAAAAAATAATAAACTTTAACATTGGGTATATCTTTTGAATGGTAAGTGATATGGCTTTCATATCTTGCATGTGCATTCCTTGTGGCAAGACCTTTTAATTGGTACCAGAATAGTTGACCTTGTGACCTTGACCTTGGCCTGTGAACAGCTGCATAAAAACTTTAACATTGAGCATATCTTTTGAATGTTAAGCGATAGTTCTTTCATACTTTGCATGTGTATTCCTTGTGGAGAGACATTTCAGTTGGTACCAGGTTATTTGACCTTGTGACCTTGACCTTGGCATGTGACTGTCCGGTAAAATTTCACCAAAAAAGGAAATTATATTTTGTTTTATTTTATATGTATATAGAAATTTAAACTCATTTATGATGAAATGTTTCTTGATATCTATAGGATTTTTTTTTGTAAAAAAGATTTTTTAAATCATTCAGCATATTTTCTTCATTTATTCTCTTTCGTTTTACATGTATTTATATATGTATTATATACATTGTGTATATCAAGGATGAGGAATGTTACTAAAAATATCTATTATTTCATTTCTTCTCTTCTGTGTATTCCTCCACTTTTGGGGAACCAGTATCGATGATCCCTGGTGTAATCAAAGTACTGATAACACTGATGAATAGAACACAATGAGTTGGCTATATATGTTCCAAAAGGGGGGGGGGGCAGTGAGAATTGTTTTCTTAATAATGCTTGGATAATGATTGGA
>MJUU01045065.1:68421-80495 GCA_002080025.1 Modiolus philippinarum
AGTTTTCCGGACTTTTTTTCTAAACCGTTCCACATATTGACCTAATATTTGGTAAGTGAGTCTACCATCATGAGTTACAGATGAAGTTCGTGTTTGGTTCCGGTCCACTGAGTTTGGACAGAGTTATGGGGCTTGGACTTTGACTCACACTCAAGTTTTCCTGACTTTTTTTCTAAACCGTTCCACATATTGAGCTAATATTTGGTATGTGAGTCTACCATCATGAGTTACAGATGAAGATCGTGTTTGGTTCCGGTCCACTGAGTTTGGACGGAGTTATGGGACTTGGACTTTGACTATTTCGGTAAAATATCAGTTTTCCGGACTTTTTTTCTAAACCGTTCCACATATTGAGCTAATATTTGGTATATTAGTCTACCATCATGAGTTACAGATGAAGTTCGTGTTTGGTTCCGGTCCACTGAGTTTGGACGGAGTTATGGGACTTGGACTTTGACTATTTCGATAAAATATCAGTTTTCCTGACTTTTTTTCTAACCGTTCCACATATTGAGCTAATATTTGGTATGTGAGTCTACCATCATGAGTTACAGATGAAGATCGTGTTTGGTTCCGGTCCACTGAGTTTGGACGGAGTTATGGGACTTGGACTTTGACTATTTCGGTAAAATATCAGTTTTTCCAGACTTTTTTTCTTAACCGTTTCAGATATTTAGCTGATATTTGCATTGTTAATCAACTACTATGGGTTACAGATCAAGTTTGAGTATGGGTTGGGTCCATTGATTTTTGACGAAGTTATGGGCCTTGGGCTAGGAAAACTTTTCTTTAACTATTTTTGCTGGTATCACTGAATTATTCCACCGGTAGGGGACTCCTGTATTGCCTTGCAATACGATCCACACTTGTTTCAATTTGAAACTAATCCACAAATGCTGAAGTGACATAAGTTGTCAAATTGGCAATCTGTCTAAACAAAATTTACAGTGGCCGAAAATTTTGATTAATTTATCATTACAGAATCTGACATGTGTATGAGACAGTGTTGTGGTCCACAAAGAGGATTTACAATTCATATCACAGATAATCTGGGACAGGTAGATAATATTAGTATCATTTTGTATTAGTTTTGTAATATTTTATTTGTCCCAGTGACAGATAGTCAGGGTGGGGGGAATATTGTTTTGCCCTGTTCTGTCCATCAATTCGTTCTTCCGTCTGTACAAATAAAAACACAAGTGTTTAGAGGGGGCATCATATGTGTCTTATTGACACAAATATCATTCAGGCATCATATGTGTCCTACAGACAAAAATATCATTCGATTTATTTGGCACAGGGGCAGGTCATCCTCTAGTTCTTCTGAACAATTCTTAAAGTGTACTATACATACTTTTGTAGGGCTATTGTGATCTACTTTTCTCCCACCTCAGACAAAAGAATTCCATTGATTTCATTGTGCAAGATTTTTGTCTCACCTGCACCAAAAGCACAGAACAGAGACATATCTGTACAGATTATGGCGACAGCAATGGCGTAAACTTTCATGTTGAGTTTTAGTGATTAGGTAATTTTCTCGGTAACTATAAGTGGTAGGTCAATGATATTTGGTAAAAAGGTTTGTCTTGAGTAGTATATGACATTCTGCTATATGGCTTCTGTTAGTGACCTTAATTTCATGATCCAATGAACATATTAAGTTTTGTGATTAGATTCTCAGTAACTATTAGTGTTGGGTCAATGATATGTTGTATGTAGGTTGGTCTTAAGTAGTACATGACAGTTTGTCATATGACTTATGTCCTTGACCTCAATTTCATAATCTAGTGAGCATGTTAAGTTTTTGTGAGTAGGTCATTTTCTCTGTAACTATAAGTGGTAGGTCAATTATATTTGGTATATACATGTAGGTTGGTCTTGGGTAGTACATTACAGTGTGCTATATGGCTTTTGTCTGTGACCTCAAGTTCAAGGTCTAATGAACATGTTCAGTTTCTATGATTAGTTTAAATTTCTCAGTAACTATTAGTGTTAGGTTAATGATACTGTATGGGGCTTTATATTCGCGGTACGAAATTTTCGTGGTTTTCAGTCTTGCATTTATTCGCGGATTGTTAATTTAAGTCATTATGTTCATATATATTTAGGTTTACAGTAGAATATTCGTGGGTATAAATTTTCGCGTTTATCGTTTTAAATGCCAATAGCGCGAAAATTAATACCCTGCCAATTAAAACAACCATACAGTAAGTGGTATATAGGTTGGTCTTGGGTAGTACATGACTGACAGGCTGTCATATGGTTTTTGTCCATGGCCTAAATTTTATGGTCTAGTGATTAAGTTTTTCTGATTAGATCTGCTTCTCAGTAGCTATTTATGGTACATCAATGATATTAGGTATGTAGGTTGATCTCAAGAAGTACACGACATTCTGTTATATGGTTTTTGAGTGTGACCTAAATTTCATGGTTCAGTGAGCTTTTTAAGTTTCCCATTATTTATTTATGGTAGGTCAATGATATTTGGTATGTGAGTTGGTCTTGGGTAGTACATGACAGCTCTGCTATATGACTACGTCTGTGACCTCAATTTCATGGGGCAGTGATCATGTTAAAGACATATCCTACTATTGTTTCTGCGCATTTTGCTTTTGAGCTTCACTTTTTTGTAATTCCTTTGTGACGTCGCAAACTTCCTGGGAATTCAAGCTTTAAGGTTTCGTAATTTATTTATGACGTCGTGATTTTTTTCGGTTAGTTGGACAGACGTGTAAAGGTTCAATTTATGTTCTTACGGTAAAGCATAAATTAAAGGACACATTCAAATTATACGCTGTGTAGACCACTTCATTAAATAGTTTGCCAATAGTTTTATCATTATTAATAGACAATGTCAATTTCAAAGAAAACATTTTCAATTAATCTTCAAACTTGTGTAAAAAATGAATAAAGTCAAATGAACTAAGATTAAATGCCCTTTTAGGTATAGCCTTTTGATTGTTTTCACATTCACAATGCAAGCAGAAATTGAAAATAAGCAAAGGAAATAAAATGAAACTCATTTTGCAAAAGAAAGAAAGACTTCTTACGTGTTAGTTGCCATTTGTCTTATTTTACCCTTTTGGGTTTTATGCTTTTTATGTTCCGTAAACCCATGTTTTTCCCAGTTTGTGCATGTATATAGCAATAAAAGGGAAAAAAATTATTATTTGACTACATTTTATTTCACATTCCTACAAAAATATAATGAAAATTGTAATTATATACTGCGATTCAAATTAAGAAAAATTGCTATCGGTATGAAAAAAAAAACCCGCCATTGTATTCCCGCCATTTTCGGTCTTTACATGTTTTTTATGCCACGCCCACGAATGTGGAAGGGGTATATAGTGTTACCCTTGTCCGTATGTACGTCCGTCCATACGTACATCCGGTTAAGTTTTGCGTTAAAGTCGATTTCTCAGAAACTGTAAAAGGTAGAACAATGATAATAGGTCAGTAGGTAGATCTTTGATAGTACTACATAGTTCACTAGGTAGTTTGACTTTTTGACCTATATTTCATGCTTGAGTGACTCTGGTTCAGTTTTATGTTTTAAGTCCATTTCTCAATAACTATACATTATAGGACAATGATATTTCATCAAATTAATTGCCTTGATGAGTGCTACACAAATCATTGACAATTAGGTGGCTTTGACCTATATTTTACGCTACAGTGACTTTGGTTAAGTTTTGCGTTAAAGTCCATTTCTCAACAACTATACATTATAGGACACTGATATTTCATCAAATTAATTGCCTTGATGAGTACTACCCAACTCATTGACAATGAGGTGACTTTGACCTACATTTTACGCTTCAGTGACTTTGGTTAAGTTTTGTGTTTAAGTCAATTTCTCAACAACTACACATTATAGGACAATGATGTTTCATCAAAGTAATTGCCTTGATATTTACTACCCAAATCATTGACAATTAGGTGGAAATGACCTACATTTTATGCTTCAGTGACTTTGGTTAAGTTTTGTGTTTTAAGTCCATTTCTCAACAACTTCACATCATAAAACAATGATATTTCATCAAAGCAATTGCCTTGACAAGTACTACCCAAATCATTGACAATAAGGTGACTTTGACCTACATTTTATGCTACAGTGAATTTGGTTAAGGTTTGCGTTTAAGTTCAGTTTTCAACAACTAAACATTATAGGACAATGATATTTCATCAAATTAATTGCCTTGATGAATACTGCCCAAATTAATGACAATTAAGTGGCTTTGACCTACATTTTAAAAGGAGGTTATCCTTTGCGATAATCTTTTGGCGGGGCATCCGTGTCTAAAGACACATTCTCTAGTTACAAATATCTTTTTTCCTGATTTTGTGACCCCACTATTTTATTTGCCTAATCCATTGAGGAGGTTAGACCCTATCTTCTGTGAAAATATTATCAAATTATCATATTTCAATTTTTTGCGATCAGTGATTTTGTCGTAAATGTGAGTACCTAACAAAAATGGCGGGAACTTCAAAATTGTGCCGTTTATATAAAAACTTGCATATTTTTTATTTTGTTATAAATTATTGTTTTTCTACAAAGGAATATCAAGAAGATATCATATTGGAGTTTGAATAGTAGGATATGTCTTTAAGTTTCCCAGTTTCTATTAATGGTAGGTCAATAATATTTGGTATGTGTGTTGGTCTTAGATGGAACATGACAGCCTGCTATTTTGCTTTTGCCCTTGACATCATTTTCATGGTCTAGTGAACCTGTATGGTCTTTCGGTATCTATTAGTGGTAGGTCAATGATATTTTGCATTTTGGTTGGTTTTGGGTAGTACCGGTACATGAAAGTTTGCTATTCATTTATTGCTTTTGTCAGTTACCATAATTTCACAGTCTAGCAAACATGTTAAGTTTTTTTGTTTTTAAGTCAGTTTGAGTTTTTGCACAAATTTAGCGACCTTGCAGGGACGGGAAAGACATCAATAAGGGTCCATACTATTTCTGTCTTTAAACTACACAGGGAATATTCCTGACAAGCTAGGTTCATTTATTCATACATATACCAGTTTCATTAGCTCACCTGGCTAAAGCCAACTATATCCATCACTTTGCATCTGTCTTTCTTATCCTCTGAAACTACTGGTGTATGAGCCAGTTGCAGACAGACTTGGTCAGATTGGTCTCCTGCAAAAAAGGAGTTTTTAAAGTTTGCACTTTATCCAAGATGGCTGTCAGGGGGAACATAGTTTAGCATGGAATTCTATGGGAAAACACCTTCAAAGTTATTCTTTTAAACAACTACGGCCAATAAGAACCAAACTTGGCCACAAAGGATTTGGATGGTCCCTATTAAAAAAAAGCATTTTTCAGATTCTCTCTTTATCCAAGATGGCCTTTGGTTAAACATGTTTAACATTAAACCATGTGGAAACACTTTCAAAGATTTTCTCTTAAACAACTTGGCCATCACCGTGGACACATCTCACTTCTGTTGTCTCCAACTAAAACCCTGTAATAAGAGCATCAAAGAAATGGCCTAAATAGAAAAAAAATTTAACGTTAGGTATATAAGCAGAAATTACAAAATCAATTGATAATTAAATAAATACCAAAAAGACAAACAACGGATGATTAGCTACCACAAAAACAATATCTTATCTATGGCCTTCATACCTTTCATAATAGAGGACTTGTCCAGGAGGTTCACACCATCCAAACTGGTTGCATATTGATACGACCTTATTAGGGCCCTGCTCCAATAAGCGCCCCTCACTATATTTCAAAGTCAAAAGGCACAAGCGCTTGCTAAAAACTCCCAAACTGTCAAAATTAACTTATATTAGCTGAAGTATGTGTTTTGGGCAGGTATATTATTGCTGTAATTTTAAGAAACAGAATGTTTTCATACCTCCCACGACTTCCGAGTAACAGTCTCTATTTATTTATGCTGAATTTGTGTGATTGATTACTGTTATTTTCTTGTTTAAAAACGATTTTAACAACCGGAAGTTGTAAATGCATTAATAATGATGGTAGCGTACAGGCTTAAAATTCCGATTTTGTCGATTCAAATGAGCGCCCCCATTTTATACCCCCGCAAACAAAGTTTGGGGGTATATAAGAATCACCTTATCCGTCCGTCCATCTGTCCTTCCGTCCATCCATGTACCTTGTTGGCGCATGTTCTCCTAAACGGCTGCTTGGATTTTGATGAAATGTTTCACAGGTATAGTGCGCCATCTGAAAATGTACATGAAGTAACATGGTTGCTGCCCGAAATTTTTAAGGGGAGATAATTCTTCTTTGAATATTTTCTCAAAGGGGGAGGCGAAACCTTGTCAGGGCATGTTCTCCTAAACAGCTGCTTATATGTTGATGAAATGTTACAAAGTTGTAGTACACCACCTGAAGATGTGCATGAATTAATATGGTTGCTATCTTAAATTTTGAAGGGGAGATAATTCGTCTTTGAATATTTTCTGGAAAAAGGGGGAAGGGTGATCCTTGTCAGCGCATGTTCTCCTAAATCTCTGCTTTGATTTTGATGAAATGTTGCACAATTTTAGTACACCACCTGAAGATGAATTTTCTAAGCGCTCTGGGCACTTATTGGGTCGAATACGGTATGTATAAGATTGGACCCTTTTGTGAAGCTTTTATTAAAATCTTCTTGTCTGATACAAATAAGCATTTGGAAACAGACTTGATCATTATAAACCTTGGAAAGCTTATATAAAAATTGGGTGCTTTTGATCCAACTTTGTTTGGTTATGATTTAGGAGATTAGTATTTTTGAATTGAAATCAAACTTTGTAAAAATGATTCTTTGGTGGTCATTGCATATGTTTTTATTGGAGTGATGCCCAACCAGAACCCTCATGATCAACTCAGGCTCAAGAGTGCCTCTTGTTCTTTTTTAATTTTCCTATGCCTATCATGAAAAAGAAAGGAAATGGGGTAAATGTCAAAAAGACAACATCCCATTCCCAGGTGAAAACAACCCAAAACAAAGCATCATGCTCACTTCTGCAATTAGTTTAAGGTAAATATGTTGTGACCTGCACTTATAATTTTCACTAAATAGGTAATATAATTAATCAGAAATGAGGCTTTTTATTAGTTTGCATCCTGATACTCATTTGCTGGGAAGGGCTTACAATTTGTCAAACAGTTAGTAATTATTTTGGCCAAGAAACCTGATGAAGGACTGACACATAGGAAGCACTACCTGTTACCTTTGTGTTTGCTGTCTGTCTGTCTGTTCATCTGTAGGTGATCAAATTTGTATCTTTATCCACATCCCCTCATAAACCATAGCTGCTTATACTTTTTTTGCCCTGCTTATGATAGTAGGGGGCATATAGTTTTCGGGTCTGTCTGTCCATCCGTCCGTCCGTCTGTCCCAAGTAAGGTTCACCCTTAGGTTGAATTTTTTTTCTGTGAATTATGTATGCTTTTATCATGAAACTTTTTATAAATACACATTAGGGTAAAATCAAACAAAAATCATAATAAAAATTTATCCCGGCTACCAACTTCATGCTTCAATGATCATGGGTAAAAGGGGGGTAGTATGAGGTTTACCCTTGGGTTGAAGTTTTTTTTCTGTGAAGGATGTATACTATTATCATGAAACTTTGTATAAATACAAATTAGGGTATGATTAAACAAAATTCCAAATGCAAATTTATCCTCGCTACTAACTTCATGCTTCAATGATCTTGAATAAAAAGGGGGGGGTAGTATGAGGTTTACCCTTAGGTTGAAGTTTTTTTTCTGTGAAGGATGTATGCTGTTATCATGAAGCTTTGTATAAATACACATTAGGGTATAATTAAACAAAAATCATAATAAAAATTTACCCTTGCCACCAACTTTATGCTTCGCTGACCATGGAAAAAAGAGGGATGGTATAAGGTACACCTAAAGTTTTTTCTGTGAAGGATGTATGCTATCATCATGAAACTTGACATCAATACACATTAAGGTGTAATTGAACAAAAATCATAATAGAAGTTTCTCCATGCTACCAACTTCATGCTTTACTGACCATGGAAAAGGGGGATAGTATGATATTTAAGTTTCTTTTCTGTGATGGATGTATGCTATTATCATGAAACTTTATATAAATACACATTAGGACACAATTTAAAAAAAAACATAATAAATATTTACACATGCCACCAAGTTCAAGCTTCACTGATCATGAAATATAGCATTGTTCAAAAAAAGTGTGAGACGGGGCATTGTGTCCGTTAGACACATATTCTTGTTCATCAAATCTTGCAGTTAAGTAAATATATATGCATCATATCTATATGAAGATTATATGTAATTCAGGTTACAGGTGGAGAATATAGCATGACATACCCTGGAATAGCTGGATGTTTAGTTATCTTCCTGAGGCAAACCCGAAGGAAATATAATAAACATCCATGGTTAGTCACGCTATATACCCTGTTTGTAACCTGAATTACATTTATATTCCGTTGAATACCGGTAGCTCTTGAGAAATGAAATCTGTGACACAAATAACATTTTTCGATTCCACCATGTTGTTTTCATGTAATGATGCTGCCAATTTCCATGACAACTTATATTACCTGGCAGTTTTCCAAATATATGATGACATTCAAGGAATGTAATCAAATCAAAGGCAAGCTTACATCTCTAAGCCTGCATATAATTTGATATTATACATGTATAACAATTTTTGTGCTTTCTTGAGATTCTGTTGTTGGCTGTGTGGTTGTAAATGCATGTTTTATATTTCAGGAACTAATTCGTGTGGTAAGAGATTTCAAGTGTTGTGCTGGATGTTGTTGGTGTGCGGGTAGTGATACATGTGCACATGAGATAACAGTTGAGGCTCCAGTGGGGCAGGTTGTTGGATATGTAAGACAGGAGTGAGTTTTATAGTCTTATCTTCATTGTGTAGCAATCTCATCTAATGTATACACACATCTCTGAACTGATATTATGGTCAATGTCTTTTCAAGTAAAAATCTTGCATATTGGAAAATATTATCCCCATTAGGTTGTGTATCTAAAATCTCTCTATGGATTAGAAAATCTTATATAATTATAGTTTTATTAATTAGTATGATAAATTTGGCTCTAATATGGCAAGTAAGGCATGTGTTATCTAATGGCTGAGCCCTATTGTGTGAATACAGCTTTTTTTGACTATTCAAGTCCTGTATTGTCCCAGGCCAATACAATATTCATTGAGTTGACCATGTCAGAACAAGAGTTTTGTTGTTTCCCTATCAGAATCAGAAAAGAAAATTGTTTGTTTCCCTAGCTGTTATTTTTAAAGAATTATTCACTACACTTGTAATGTATATGTCTAAATATAAACTACTCCATTGCTTCCATAAAATTTACACACATGCAAACACAAATTGAAATAGAATATCCTATTTATTCCAAACTATACTGGTCCTGTACCAATTATGGCCATTTTCACACTGCGATTTTGCATTTGATCTTCTTCAACTCGGACTAAACCTTTAATGCGTTATATTGTAAAAGTTTACTAAGGAATACGTTAACCAATCGTGTTCATTTTAAGTTTCATTGCACATGCGCAGTAATATAGTCATTTTAAATTATGTTGGTTTTCTCGACAAATTATGCTGATGTGTGTACCAGTTATAGCCCATCTTTCAAAATATATGCATCAGCTTTTTATAAAATTGTTAAATGTACACTTTAATCCACTGAAGTACTCCAAAAAGAAATGAACTAAAAGGGAATAAAGAATGAAAGGTCAGGCCGTGCAATTTTCAAACTGAAAGTAGCATGTTTTTTATCATTCACAATTCACTCTATTTTGTTCACGATGACAAGAAAATTGAAGACCTTTACAGCCCCAATTCATCTTGATTTGGCTATCTGAAGAGAAAGCAACATAGTTAGTTTTTATTTCTGGCAGAAAATAAAGCTGACATCCCAAGTTCTCTTTTTCAACATCACATGTAAAAAATCTATTTTTAGCTAATTATCATACGTGACCCCCCACATGGCAATATATATTTTAAAGGGCTCCCTAGGGGATTTTATCTCAGATTTCACTGATTTTAGAGATTAAAACAAATTTCTACAAGGAATGTATGTTTAGGATATTGTTGTCATTTCTGTACATAACCATGTAACAAAAGTCACGTGAGATCTCGAAGCACGTGAAAATTGGCGATAACTGGTACACGGCGATAACTGGTACTCGACCAGTAAAGCTAATCTACAATTATGAAAATCAATGATAATGTCAATCATGTCGAAAAAGGACATGGATTTTACTCTTCTAAGGAGGCTCACTCCTGATATTATTTATATCAAGGATTTCTTTAAACCTATTTTAATTGATAAAGCATTGTAGACAAAATGAAATGGTAAAAAGAAATATATAGGTCCGTGTGCTTTTTACGGAGATACAAGACATAAAAAAATATGGTGGGAAAGGGATTTCTCTGGATTTTCCCTCTATTTAACATCAGGACTGTTTTTGTGCCAAAAAGCTTTTAATTCTACAGTAACAGATATTGATCATTATGAATACTCATCCTTTTTCCATTGCCATTACTGCTTTTAATATGGATTATCTCCCTTTGACCATGGAACATCCATTCTCATTGTATATTGTTGGTAAAAATCAAAATGCTGTGGGCCTAAGACCCTCACATATCTTTTATGAGGAGTCATATATATTGCACTAAAATAATTGTACTAATTCGTTTAAGTGTTAGACATTTCAGTAAATATGGAATGACATAACAAAAATTCTGTTAATGGGAAAGGTATTCAAACCCTTATTTCTTTTGATAATCCTTTAGTATTTACATTGGTCACAAGCTATGAATATTCATATTTGTTCATATCCCATGAATATTTGGATATCGAATATGGCATCCTTTAAACGCTTTGAGAACACAACAGGGTTCTAATAAGCATAGAGCCCTCGGTTACGTCACAATACAAATACTGGACATCATAATCTCGACCATAAATAGTTCAAACAGGAATTACACATTTTAAAAAATTTTTATCCGTAAATGTGGCCTAATGTTAAACAGAAAATAGTTGAAAGTCATTATGTATAACTTTTATATGCTTGGTATGCTTTTTCTTGGCCTTTTTCATTTAATATTTAAAACCAAAATGGCATATGAAAACATCCTCCTAATATCGCTTCAAATTTTCAAAACATTTCTATCGGAATAGATTATTACAGTTGGGTTCTATGCGAATTAGAACATGGTAAGACCTTATATTTGTCCTCATTTTACACCTCGCTATCGCTCTGTATAAAATATGGACAAATATAAGGTCTTACCATGTTCACATTCGCATAGAGCTCACTTACAATAATCTATATCTTAACTGTTCATATCCCATGAATAATTATATATTTAAGACTTTATTTACAGAGCCAGTTGTTGGGAACCTAACTATACAATCAGAGATGCTAACCATGAGCCTATTTTAGCAATGAAGGGACCATGTTGTATAATTTCTGGACCATGCTGTACTTGGGA
The DNA here is from genome assembly GCA_002080025.1 of Modiolus philippinarum. NCBI lineage: Eukaryota > Metazoa > Mollusca > Bivalvia > Mytilida > Modiolidae > Modiolus > Modiolus philippinarum. The sequence continues at coordinate 79,933 of MJUU01045065.1, forward strand.
CCAAGAATTTCTTGTAAGATTTACTGGATTTGATAGTCATTACTAAATATTTGCCATAATGTGCAAGGCTGTGGTAAAAATAATATAAATATATGGCTACTGTTAATTATTTCTTAAGTAGGGTTGATTTGATAGAGTATACAGGAGGGTGAGAATGGGTGTATGCTAATGATGGTTAAAGGTAAAAGATTATGCCAAATGAAGTTGATTGTAATATTTATGCCTTAACGATAAATAAAAGTGACAACAAAAATCCGAATTGATCAAAGGAAGAGACCAGTAAGGACAATCTGTTTAACATTCGACTGAATCAGGGAAACACAATTCTACACAGAATTTGACAGATATTACTAAAAAATACTGACCATACAATTTCCTCAAAATAACGATCTCATTATGCAGTTAGAGTAATTTCATGAATCACGCTATTTATGAGGATTAGCGGCAAAATTGTGATCCATTTGGGCTAACTATTGCTGAAAAGAGGAGTTTGACTGTTAGAGATAAAGGGCATTCATACCCTCATACATGCTTAGGCCTCCTTTTTGGGATGGTATAACAAA
>MJUU01045065.1:95258-111987 GCA_002080025.1 Modiolus philippinarum
GCAAAATGTGTCTCTTATCGTACATACTCCTTTAGGTGAAAAAATGACCAAACTTCGACTTGGATTCTAGAAAAAAACAAGCATGGTGACTCATACTTTTAATTGCAGATTCCATGTGTGTAGGATGGGGGTTTTCAATTGTGCCAATTTATAACAAAATATATTGGATGTAAATATTAGTGTCTATCTACCTTAAGGATATAAAAATGAGAAATTTTGGAGGAATCCAACCTCTCTTGTCTGACTGTTACGCTCTTAAAATGTGCCTTTCAAAAGCTTTTCAAAAGTCATGCAAGTATATTTAGAATTCTGATACTATTTGTTATAATACTGTTAAAGATGGATATGGTTTTTGGATAAAAAGAAAGGATTGTTGTTCCTATGTGCCTTTATTTACTATATTGAAATATCCATTGTAGTATATAACATAAATAACTTGAAAATATAATCGTTAATACATTTTTTTTATCTTGTTGAAATTTGATAAAATGGTATATATTGATAGCGGGTTATTTTCGCGGGGTGGTAATTTTGGCGTATTTTAGCGATCCAGCTTAAATCGCCAAAATAAATTCCGCCAAATTTCATTCTACAGTTTATATATTTAAACAAGTCTATGAAATTTATAACATTTTTTTTTATTATTCCCTTTGGAAATTAAAATTTAAAATGACGGCTTGGATATCTATGTATTGTGCATATGTAGAGTTTGTATTCAGGCCAAGCTATGTAGGTGACAATTATTTAAAATTACTGAAAATGCAGGCACTAATAAAAATTACATGTAATTTACTAAATACATGTAATCAATTAATGGCAATTAAAAATAATTAAAATCAAAGGATAATTATCATTCTTTTCTCTAATATTTTATGTTGATCAACATTTATTATAAACCGAAACTCACTATTTTTTATTAACAAGGGAAATATTTAATTATGTATTTTTCGTAATCGCGAAAATTAAAAACCGCCAAAATTTTTCGAATACATTTTCCCTTTAAAACCGCCAAGTTTTACACCCGTCAAAATAACCTGCTATACAGTAATAAGTGACAATCTTCGTAGTATTCATTGTACTGTTTGATTTGATTGTAATGGTGGATTTGATTGGTCGGATGAGTAAGTTTACTGCTTTAGAATACACAAGACAAAACTACCAAATGAAAGTATTTCATTGCATAACAATAATAGTACATCATTTTGAATATCTGTTGGTGTTTTTCTTTGATTTGATGGTAAAGTTCATGTCTCAAACTCTTCCAATTTGAGTTCTTGGGTAATTGTTGACATCTTTCTCCAAATCTACTGGAAACTGGTTTCGGACGTCAGTTGAGAGTATTCGGGTATTTCTTACCTTTATTTTCTTGACCTAAAATAAATTGGTTGGAAATGAGCCACCTGGGGTAAAATGTTGATTTATGACATGTTCAGCTATTATCCATTTATTAAAACCTTATATATGTTGATAGAATATTAAATTTATTCCCTTTGCTTGGGTATACAGGGACACCATTTTTATCTCTTTGACCTGCCATTCTAATATCCAGAACATCACGGAATTTGACTTTTGGAAGAATGTTTATTCTGTGTGGATGGGGGTAATTGAATAATAAAAATGTGTCAGGTTATTCATGAAGTCGGAATGGTAGGATTTAAAAAACATTCAAAAGTAGTCACTGATCTAAGATTTGACAGGTTGTAGTATTAGATATGTTTCATAATGATACTGACTTATTTTTTTTTCAAGCTGTGGTGGGGTACTACAATAAGTAAAATCTGGTGGTTGGGGTAGGAATTTCTTTTTAATTTTCTCTTGGTAGTAGGGTATAAAATAAGTGGCATTCCCTCCTTCCCAGGTATATTAGAACAGTAAAATGTTGGATAAATTTTAATAAAATTTCATACAAAAATGTTTAATTTCGGATTCTTTATTATATAAAATGTGAATAAGTCAAGAAATGTTATAAAACAGAAATTTATAAAGAACTTCATAAAAATTGTTTTTGAATACATTAGTCTTTTTAGGATGTTTATTGATATTTTATGTATCAAAATTCCTGTTTTTTTTTAAATGAACCCTATTTTATGCAATATTATTATTATTATTATTATTTTTTTATTTGAATATGATTGCAAGTTTCAGTTATCATAGAATTATTATATAAGTTCCAGTCTGGAGCCTTTTTAATTGAATGGGTGAAATTTAAGCAATTATTCAACAGTTATTCCAATATTTAATTAATGTTAAGCTTAGTATTTTCATGGATGGTAAATTTCTTATAAAATCTACAATCTGCATACCTTAGATGGGTTGTCCCACCTGCAAGAAAGCACCAAACATGCCATAGAACCAATAAGGAGGGCTTCAAATTGTTTCCCCCCTTTTTTTAGCATTTTCATTACATTGCAATCATCATGCAATAAAACAACTGTTGGGAAATCTCTCACAAGTAAAACACATGCAAAAAGGGTGTTCCTAATTTGAAAGTTTATTCCATCTTTCACCAATATATTTTGAACTTGTGTAAAAGAAGCAAATCTTTTTTAAACATTTAGTCTCCTGCTTATGTTAATTGTTGTCATCTTTCTCTTGTTTCGTTCAATGATCTTTTAATTTTTTTTTGGCACTATCCATTTCACATGTAAAGTTTACATTGTATGTATATATTTTTGTATTTTATTATGTATTTTTAATTATGTTGTGTATCATTACGGGAATAAAAACAATCAAGATCTGAATTTTTTTTTGTCCTTGCAAAGAGACATCAGCATCCACATTTGCCACCATATTTACTACTAAAGATAATGTCTTTCCTGAAAGGAGTTTTGATACGTTGTTTCTTCAGCTGAGGTGTTTGGAAATAACACCAGTTGAGATAATATGTCAAAAACTCACATTCGTTTGTCTTAGCTTTACTGTGTAACGAAACTTGTCAAGATAATGCTTGATATCTTCTTTGTGTGATTTATTTTTAACTGCCCATTCAAGAAAAGTTGCTAATTTTTGGAAGAGGGCAAATGCGACTGAGCATAGCATTGGCAAGCATTTATCATAGAAAAATTTTGTTAAAACTAAACCCCACAAGTTCGAAGTCGTCAGGGTGGAGTCTGAACGCAGCGAGACATCCATTTTTTGCTAATAAGGCATTTTACTGAGGGAGGCAATTGTGTCTAAAACTTTATCAAAAGAAGTATAATGCACTGTGGCTATCCGAGGATGCATTGCACTGTTTACAATTTTTCCTTGTGGGTATGGTAAATGATGAATAAGGCGGCAACCAGTAAACTGTTTTTTGGCAATAGCCAAAGATTAGGCATCTAGGCCTTTCAGAAAAGTGACTTGAGATTCTACCCAAAGCAACTTCTTTCGTTATTTTATCTTCAGTTTCGAACACAAATTAATAGCTTATTTAAAATTTGTACAACCAACACTCAGGCCCTTTTTTAAACCAAACTCAAATCCGTTGGACAAAATTTTGGCGTCAATTGGTTACGTCAGTGTTCCCTTTGTTCAGAGACATATATGTCTCTTCTGATATGTCTTTGTCTAAAAAAAAAGTCTATGTACTCCCCTTTGACTATTTTTCTTTAATTTGCTGAACACTTACAAATGTAAGCTATAATTAATGCTTAATACCTGATGAGGTTCGTGTTGTGTCTGATTAACTATACTACTTAAAGTTATACCTGCTCCACTGTTTGTTGACATAGTGTAAGCAGGGGCTCTTAAAGAATTAAATGTTTCAATGATCTGACCTCTGACCTCTGGAAGAATCTGCCGAGCAACTGAATCTGTTATCCTGGTGATACCCTGATCACTAGCATACGTGTCCAAATCAGTAACTTGCAACATACTAGGGTATAACACCCTCCCCCACCAACCCCCCACCCCACCCTTTTGAGTCAAGAGTACACCCAAAATTTGAGATGAAATCCAGAGTCCAGTTTTTATTTTTTTAGCTTTTTTCTCAATTTGAAGTACAAATTGCTTCGACTTTTGAGTCCATGGAGCCAGTGAACTCAAGTGGTCAAGTCCAAAGTACACCAAAAATAAGGCCAAAGTCCCGACTCCAAAGGGGGATTTATACCCTCACATACTCCCTACTGTACCTGTATTATCATGCTGGGTGGCAGTTACAGATGCTGTATTTTTGTTGATGTTGATTACCACCTGACATCTTCCTTGATGCATACAGACTTCTGTCATTCGTTTGGATTGCCTTATAGTATGACCCATTTTATACATGAATTACCTTAAATTTTGGGTTTTTTTCAATGAGATAGCTGATGCTTTAATTGCACAATATGAAAAAGGGGACAATGTGAATTTTTCCAATAACAGATAACAGGGAATTGGACTTTTCTAAGTAACAACAAACTGGTTCTTCAAATAAAAGATAACAGGGAATTAGACGTTAAAACAACAGATAACAGAGAATCAAATTTAGCCAAAAACAATAATAACAGTAATAATAAGCCCTTTACCCCCTCTTGAAATTCAGAATGAATTCTGTATTAACCATGTTTTGTAATTATAAAACAGATCATATAACAGATAAACTAGACTGCCTGTATTTTAAATCATGTATAGGGCAAGTCCCATTTCTTATTAAAGCTTATCTCGAAACATCACATGACATAACACCTTTGTCCTTATAAGCACCATATTACTGGATATTACATTATCTCTATCCTTATTTAATGCCATAATGCATTATCTCTAGCCTAATTTAATGCCATAATGCATTATTTCTAGCCTAATTTAATGCCATAATGCATTATCTCTAGCCTAATCTAATGCCATAATACATTATCTCTATCCTTATTTAATGCCATAATGCATTATCTGTAGCCTAATTTAATGCCATAATGCATTATCTGTAGCCTAATTTAATGCCATAATGCATTATCTCTATCCTTATTTAATGCTGTAATGCTTAATCTCTAGCCTAATTTAATGCCATAATACACTATCTCTATCCTTATTTAATGCCATAATGCATTATCTGTAGCCTAATTTAATGCCATAATGCATTATCTGTAGCCTAATTTAATGCCATAATGCAGTATCTCTTAGCCTAATTTAATGCCATACCACATTATCATTATCCTCATTTAATGTCATAATGCATTATCTCTAGCCTAATTTAATGCCATAATACATTATCTCTAGCCTAATTTAATGCCATAATGCATTATCTCTAGCCTAATTTAATGCCATAATACATTATCATTATCCTTAACACATTATCTCTATCCTTATTGAATTCCATAATACATTTTCTCTATCCTTATTTAATGCCAAAATACATTATCTTTATTTGATGCCATAATACATTATCATTATCCTTATTTAATATCATAATACATTATCTTTATCCTTATTTAATGTCATAATACATTATCTTTATCCTCATTGAATGCCATTATAAACATAATGCCCTTGGATGAAGGTGTTAGGGTAGATTAACACACGAGGTAAAAATTATCACCCGAGACGAACGTCGAGGGTAATAATTTTTCACCGAGTGTGTTAATCGAACTAACACCTTCATCCAAGGGCATTATGATTTTTATTATACTGAATGCTTAATGTACACAGTACGTCCTCGATGTACGTTATGTTTGAAAATAATAGCAATAATGTTTTTATTTATGCAACATCAAAAGCATATAAACAAATAATCAGTACTGTTTTACTATTGTATCGAACTGTGGCAAAATCACTTTTAACTGCAATTAAATTTGTGACAAGGTCCTTTTTCATATGATAAGGTCACTTTTATTTTACAATTGATTACATTTATAACTAAAACGGCTTTAATTATTGTTGTCAACTACAAAAGTGACGAGAAAATAAGAATCTGTATACATCGATGACGTCATCGATCGGAGCGGGTGTTAATTTAGACATTAATACATGTTGCTAACGATTAACACATGTTGCTAAGGATGGGCGTGGCTAATGAGACGTTACTGAAAATTAACAAATGCCGGTTATCCAATGAAGTAACCGGATAATGTAAGAAATTTGCATAAAGTATAATAAAATAAATTATCCTTATTGAATGCGATAATACATTATCATTATCATTATTTAATGCCATAACACATTATCATTATCCCCGGGGCTGCGGGGTACAACCCTGGCCTCTAAAACTGGATGTCCGTGGTTGTAAGGGATGGGATGTAAACTCAGCTCTACGTGTTGGAAGAAATACAATGCTTCCCGCATGTTGAAGAACCCTGTTAGCAAGTTCTTTTTTTAGTGGTCCATAGATTATCAGCTAGAAGGCTAAATCACCCGCTTCTTTCGATTTCACCCTACTTTTCAAGTGGCTTTCAGAATTACCCACCCCATGGCCCTTTCCATACTCCAGACTGAATATTTATGTATTGACAAACTTATTTTCGTCTTGATGAAGCCGAAATATTGCTAAGTAGACGTTAAACAATATTCAATCAATCAACCATTTTCCTCAGTAGCTTCGGTATTTTGTTATTTAATGACATAATACATTATCATTAATCTTATAAGTGGCGATTCCATATAGTAATTATCAGAGGCATCCATGATAAAAAAAAATATCTTTATCCTTATCAGTGGCATTATCTTATGGGTAATTTATCTGTGGCATATAACCTTATTATCCTTATCCTTATTACTGCCTTAAACCTTGTAAAGGTATTCCCTATTCGCCTTATTTTGCATAAAAGACCATACCTGCCAACTATCCCTATTTGTGGGTGTTTTCCCGCGTAAGAGCTTTCAGAGAAGAGGCCCGTCATGGGTTTCTTGATTACCTGATTATCAGGGCATTTATTTAATGATTATTTGATTATTAGCTTGCATTTTTATATACTTTTTGATCACTAAGTCAAAAATTTATTGATTACCAAGGTAAAAATTTAATGGTTATTTGATTACCAAGGCAAAAATTTAATGATTATTTGATTCCTAGGACCCTCCTATGAGGACCCTCAGAGAACAATTATTTTTTCCTTGCTTAACAAAACAGTCGATGGTTTATTGGCCGATGATTGTAATGTCATGCAGATGCTTCAAACACAACAAAAAATTGATTTTTAACCCCCTTTACTGGTTTAATGGTATGCCTTGAGCATGAGCAATTTCAAAAGTTGGCAGGTATGAAATGAAAGACATGTTATCCTTATAAATAGCAATATAATTCTCGCTATAGAATTCATACATGTATTTTATTCTCTCATTATCGTAAAACCAATATAAGAAAAATACCTATCTGGACCATAGCATTATTTATTTTTATATAATTTCTTTAAACATCTTAATATTATGAATGTCTATAGGCCTTATGCAGTTTTATGCCACGCTTGTGTGACATTTCTGGTAGGCCACATGGCTATTGCTAAAAGTAATATAGGGTTATTGCATGAATATTGGGAAATATATTCCCGAGTAAAATTTTATATTGGACGAACTTATTACGAGACTTTCGAGATAGGAACTCTCGTATAATTGAAGGCGGAAACGATCGCCTAGAAACCAGTAAGGCGGTGTCGTATGGGATTTTAAAAAACTGCAAGTTCCGGTTCCGGTTTTTGCCATGTTAACTTCCGGCATGAGATTTGCAAGTTCCGGAATTGCGAAATGTGCGGGAAACCTCTGTTTTATCAAACTGCGATGTGACATCTTACACTGTTTTGCGAAACATTATATTTTCTTAACAACAAAAATCACTGTTTGTTCTAATTTTCTTTCAGATTAAATTACGTATGTATAAACTGATGGTACTCTGAAAGTGAAAGTACAGCACGGTTGTCAGTCGTGATTTCAAATTCACAAAAGTCCACTAACAAGGCTTATAGAACTTTTGTATTTTCATAGATACTTATCAATATTTTTCTGCTTGAAGCATCCTTCAATTGAGTCTTTTTTATTCAACGTGAGATGAATAGTTCCCGATTCAGCGAGGAGCGTGATTATTAATTTTGAGGGGAAAACAACTTGAGGGAAAATGATAGGAAAAAAACAGATCCGATCCGATAAAAAACATGGCCGCCAGCATGGAACATAGTTTTACATAGGACCCTATAGAAAAATCAATTTCCATATTTTGCTCTGAAACCACTAAAGCAAATTCAACCAATCTTTACAGGAATGATGTGCTAAAGGTCCTTTACAATGATTGCTCATTTTATTCCGATCTGATAAAAAAGATGACCGCCAGCACGGAACTTAGATTTAACATTGGACCCTATGGGCAAAATCACATTTTCATCTTCTCCTCTGAAACTACTGAAGCAAATTCGTCCAAACTTTACAGGAATGATGTACTAAAGGTTCTTAACAAAGATTACTCTAAAACATGGATGCCAGCACGGAACATAGTTTAACATTGGACCCTATCGGAAAATCACACATTCATCTTCTCTGAAACCACTGAAGCAAATTCAACCAAACTTTACAGGAATGATTAACTAAAGGTCCTTTACGAAGATTGGTCATTTTATTCCGATCCTATAAAAAACATGGCCGCCAGCGCGGAACTTGGGTTTAACATTGGACCCTATGGGAAAAATTCACATTTTCATCTTCTCCTCTGAAACAACTCAAGCAAATTCAACCAAACTTTACAGGAATGATGTACAAAATGTCCTTAACAAAGATTGCTCATTGTATCCGATAAAAACATGGCCGCCAGCACGGAACATAGTTTTACATTGGACCCTGTGGGAACATTACATTTTCATTTTCTCCTCTGAAACAACTGAAGCAAATTCAACCAAACTTTACAGGAATGATGTACTAAAGGTCCTTTACAAAGATTGGTCATTTCGTTCCGATCTGATAAAAAACATGACCGTCAGCCTTGAACTTAGGTTTAACATTGGACCCTATGGGAAAAATCACATTTTCATCGTCTCCTCTAAAACCACTGAAGCAAATTCAATCAAACTTGACTGGAATGATGTTTGGAAAGTCCTTAACAAAGATTACTCATTTGGTTACAATCCGATAAAAAACATGGCCGCCAGCAAGGAACATAGTTTAACACTGAACCCTACATGTATATAGGAAAATCACATATTTATCTTCTCCTCTGAAACCACTGAAACACATTAAACCAAACTTTAAAGGAATGATGTACAGAAGGTACTTTACAAAAAATACTTATTGCATTTCGATCCGGCAAAAAAGCATGGCCTCCGCTGCAGAACAAAGTCACGTTTAATATTGGAGCCCGGTATGAGAAAACCATCCCTTTCATCATCTCTGAAACTATTCAAGCTAATTTAGCTAAATGTATAGATTAAAGGTCCTTTGCAAAAAAATGCTCATTTCAATAGGATCAGACAAAAAACACAGGTGCTAATGGAGAACATGGCTCAATATTAGACCCCTTTGGTAATACAAACATATTTTTTTATTTTTTATTAATATATATGCATGGCATAGAAGCATTTGTCAGGTGAGCGACACAGGCGACATTGTCTTGCCAACGTCGGCATCGTCGGCGTCACAAAAAATGTGTCACATTTTTCTCAGGAACCATGTATTGGAGCCTTTTGCAATTTGGTAGGGAGTGTCAGTATGGTATAACAGAGTTTCTGATCATCTCGCATGCCCACTTCCTGTTTGATGGAACTTAGATTATTTTTTACGTCTTGAAAATTTCTGTCACGTTTTTCTCAGGAACCATGTATCTTAGCCTTCTGCAACTTAGCATGGAGTGTCAGTATGGAGACATATACTGTGTAATAAGTTTGAGATCTCTCGTTTGCCCACTTCCTGTTTGACGGAAGATGAAACATTTTTTGACGATCCGAGTCGCAAAAAATTTCTGTCACATTTTTCTCAGGAACCATTTATCCGAGTCTTCTGCTATTTAGTATGAAGTATCAGTGTGGAGACCTGTACCGTGTGAAAGAATTTCGGATCTCTCGCATGCCCATTTCCTGTTTTATGGAACGTAGAATTGTTTTTTTTTTTGTTTTTTGTTTTGTCGATTAAAGTCAAAAAATTCCGTCAGATTTTTTTCAGGAACTATGTATCCAACCCTTCTTCAATTTGGCATAGAGTATCAGTCCAGGGACCTATACGGTGTAACAGAGAGTTTGGATCTGTCGTATGCCCCTTTCCTGATTGACGGAACCTAGAATACTATATATTTTCACCTTAAAAATTTCTGTCACATTTTTCATAGGAAATACATATCTCAGCTGTATCCAATTCAATATGGAGCTCGAACTTTATAGTGTAATATAGTTCGGGATCTCTCACTCTGCTACTTCCTGTTTGACAGAACTTAGAATATTTTTGTAATTGTGCTGGCGACACATGTCTTCCCAGGAAGACTTTCTACTAAGCTATCTTCATAGTTCTTATTCCAACTTTCACGACTAGAGTAAAATGAGCTAAACCTATTTTTTTAGAATAAAAAGTCACGGTATCTTCCATTTCACATATAAAGCTTACATTTTATATATATTTTTGTATTTTATTATATATTCTTAATTATGTTGTGTATCATTACGGGAATAAAACTAATCAAGATCTGACTTTATTTCTGTGTCCATACAGTGGCAATGACATTAGCATACGTATAATAACTCTAGTTAGCTCACCTGGCTTACAAAGCTATTGCTATCACTATTCCTGGTCCAATATCCAAAATCTTGGTTGAAACTATTTCGCAAATTGTGTCCAGTGTTTTCCCTGTAAAACAACATTACCACAATGGCAAAAATAGAACATATTGGGTCAATTGCAGTTCATGGCAAATAGCACAAAAACTGTCCCAGATATCAAAAATATCAACTTGCCCTGCAATTTTGAAGAAACTTTGATGACTCTTGTAAGAGTTATTTTCCTTTTCTATAAATTTTTAAATTTTAATGATTTTTATTTTGATGAAGAAAAAAAATAATAACAGATGCAGGTAAAGTTTGTATTGCTAACTGCTCAGAAGATCTGTCCACCTGGGTGTTTTGAAGAAAGTAGTAGTTATTGCTTTTTATTGGTAGATTTTCGTGATGTTATACATTTTGTAAATATTTCACCAATAAAATTGGGATATATGTTGATGTTTTTATTTTTTGCAAAAATGTTCAGAATTTCAAGGACTACATTTTTCACGTTGGAAGCTGGCTCCAGGAAGTCAGCCAGTGAAGAACTTAGTTTAACATTAGACCCTGGGGAAACTCCAATCAAAGATCTTCTCCAATGACATCACATATTGGTACTAAACTTGGTCACAATACTCCTTCAATGGTCTCTTTTATAAAAATGTGACAAACAAATCCTTGATTTATCCAATATGGCCACCAGCAGTGAACTTCTATTTAACATTGGACTCTGCGGGTAGACACATTAAAATATCTCCTCTGAAATTAAGTGGCTAATTGGAACCATAATTGGTCACTACTGTCCTGAGAGCGCCCCCATTGAAAATATATCCAACAACACTGCATCAGATCTACGATGGCAACAGACTTAACATCAGTGTTTAGTATTGAACCATTCTAAGATCTTCTTTGAAACTATAAAGCCAATTGCAATTAAACTTGGTAAAAATAAATCATTGACCCTCTTTAAAGAATGCGTTCCCCAGGTCAATGCCTCATCCAAGTTGGCTGCCAGCGGGGAACGAAGTTAACACTAGAACCTAAGTGACAACACACTCAAAGATCTCCCAATTTAGTTGGCTAATTAGAACCAAAGTGACACATTTATCAGCCAAACTTGGTCACAATAGTTCTTTTTTTCTGGTACCCTTTTAAAACATGTCTGACAGGTCTGTGCCTCATCAAAGATGGCTGCCACCGGGGAACTAAGTTAACACTAGAACCTAAGTGACAACACACTCAAAGATCTCCCAATTTAGTTGGCTAATTAGAACCAAAGTGACACATTTATCAGCCAAACTTGGTCACAATAGTCCTTTTTTTCTGGTACCTTTTTAAAACATGTCTGACAGGTCTGTGCCTCATCAAACATGGCCTCCAGTAAGGGACTTATTTTAACTTTGCACTCTCATGAATAATACATTCAAAAATCTCTTTCAAACTACCTGAGTAATTGCAACTATACGTTGTAGTAATATTTTTTGGGTGGTCATTTTGAAAAATGGTGTCTTTACTTCATCCAAGATGGCTGCCAGTGGGTTTCTTGGTTTAACATTGGTCAAATTGGTTTAGAATATATGCTGACAACTCTGTGTGCTTCAACTCGTTTCCTCGAAGTCATACTTTTTGGGGATTATTAAAGCCAAGTTGATATTTAAAACTCTTGAAATTCTTTGTTGCTCTTTCAAAATCTGTCCAGCCTGATCAAGAGTCAAAATTTACGCCTGGGTTGTTTCAACAGGTCATACATGGATTTGGTAAAAAAGAGTATATTAGGTAATCGACATACCACGCATGAAATCAAGGTGCTTTAGCAAGATTTCACCACACATTGGAGAATATGATTTATTCTTACTGTTTTGGTGCAAATTCTCAAGACTTGGACATTTGCTGAAAGGGAAGCAATATATGCTTAAGATGTTTTGAATTAGTATTTTTAAGGTCCCTTAGTGCTTCTAAAAGGAATATTTCTTGATGACAGTGAAAAACAATAAGATTTGTTACAATATGTATGTGATTTTAGGGAAATATGTCAATAACTTGTGATAATGCCTGTAGTAATCTTAAAATATTCAACTATCATTGTTTACGTCTGTCTTTTATTTGTTTTTTTTTTCTTGTGCATTTTCCTGATATATAGGGTCTGTAAGTCTAGTTCAATTTTGGAACTTCCGGGCACATAGTTTGTACCCGGAAATTACATTTTTAACAACAACATATGACGTTTCAAGCAAAAAATTAGGACGTCATTATGCTGCAACGTCATATTTTGGCGGAAACGTTTTCAAATTGCAGTTTTATTGTGATTTCTCGGTGTCACATGACGAGACTTACAGACCCTCTTGTGGCATGTGACTATGTTTTTTTGGCCATTGTGGGTGTTTCCTGTCATCCTTTTTCATTTTACCAAAGTAAAAAAAGCACTTATATGATCTGCAAAAAAAAAAAGAAAAAAAAGAAGTTTCGAGCCTGTTAAATTGCTCCTTTGTCAATTCCTTGAAATCCTTTACAAGTTAAACATTTAAGCTTTTATAATATTGACAACAAAATTACGTAATAATTGTTCTTGGGAGACGAAAACAAATGTGACCTATAAATGTATTCAAGGAATATGATTGACAGATCTATTAATAGCTCAATTTCTAAAACCAGTGTCTATGATAAACTTTGTCCAGCATGACAATAGTAAGTGATTCTACTTGTAATTTGGAGATTTGCGGAAACACTGATCTTGAACCTCTGAAACTTCAGAACTCTTAACAATCTACGAAATATAAACCAGAAAATGAACCGTCTGGAACTGCGTGAACAAAAGGAACTGAAACAACTTCTTTTTGAATATGAGTATTTCCTGATATTCCTCCTAAAACTGACAAAATCTTACATGATGTCATTAATTAGACCCTAAACCTAAATACCAGCACCCTTTTGTTATAGAATGAAATCAGAAAAAAACAACAGTTACTCTATCTAAACAGAGGTAAAATATTTATTTGACAATGATTTTACTGAATCTAGTCAAAGAAACTGCAGCTTACGATGGATTTTTGTGCCAACCAAGAAAGAGATCTGAAAGAATGTGTACATATTACAGAAAGTTAAACAACTGTTAAATGCAGTAACAAAATCTGATTCATTTCTAGTACCAAGGATTGATGACTGCATAGACAAAGTTGGCAGAGCTAAATATGTAACAAAATTCGATCTCCCTAGAGGCTTTTGGCAAGTTCCACTTACAGATATAAAACATATTGATCAGGATATAAATCAGTACAATTTTCCGCTGTAGCAATTGCAATGTTAATAATTCTTATATATATATTATTACTTTTTCTGTTATTGGTTGTTAAAACACACTATACGAGCTCCCAGTCACGCTTAGTTTGAATTCAGTTCAATCAAGATAAGAATATTAAATCCTCCCTTTTTAAAATAAAATATCTAAAAGAAAACTAAAGTTGATATCCAAATCATGACTTACTTTGTCAATATATTTTATCATGTGTACATGTATTATAATGTCACCATAAATGATATCTCAGTGTTTATTAAGTATATTTTATTATGTAACGTGTCTTTAAAGACTAATTTGAGTTTTGAATGCCATAAATCTATCTAACCCTACCGCTAGCTCTTGCTAGTATCGGTACAAAGTCCGGCTATCCTAAATTTCTATCGTAGGAACGTTTGTTTTTTTATTAGAATTTTTTCTGCAGTTCTCTGGAAGATTGTGATTGTAATTTTCGGCCATTGTAGGTGTTTCCCGTTATTTTCTGTTTATTAACTTGGACTCAATACTTGATCACACATAGCAGCAACTGTACAAAGATTATACCAGGATATAGTTAAATAATCGTAATCGCATTCCCATTTCTCTGCCTCTTCTCCATGTTGGAACAAATCTCAAATGGGATACTATATCCAATTGGTGGAAAATAGCTTTAGCCCAATTGGAATAATTGGCAAGTTTTTCACGGATATATATAATTTAGAGCGAGTTACCATGAGTTAATAGAAACGATATCATAAAATAGATAAAACGTAAAGTCTTGGACAATGAGGAACATTTTCTTCTTTAATTGCACAATTAATGAATCCTTTTGAAAACAGTTTTTAGAATATTACATGAAAATTCATTTAAAGACTGTTCTGATTTGTTCAGAAATTGACAAATTAGTATATATTCTTCATCAGTTAAAAAAGTTTACTATTATACTAAACCCGTCAACTTCTGAACGAATGAAAACAGATGTTTCTTTTTTACAACAGTCATTCGTAGTGAGGAGAGGGAAAAAAATTTGCTCCTCATGTGACATATCGCAATCTATGCAGTTACCACTACAATTATTATAGAATGACCACATCAGAGGATTTGCAGCATGCTCAGTAATTTAAGTCTTAATAATAGTTCCTCTAGTCAAGGAGAGAAGCCTCTCGAAGAGGTCAAAAGTTCATTTCATTTGACTGATTTCCCATACTTTGATTATTTTTTGTTGGATGAAGAATTAACTGCAAATAAAAACAATTCCACTCCTTCCCACCAAAAATTATCTTTTAATTAAAGTGGTGTGACCCCTCCTAAACGGAGGCTGACCCCGAGGGTCCCGGGATATAGAAATAGGACCCATTCCGTGGTTGTGTGGGATTAATAAATACACAACCCATCTTTCGGATGGGATGTAAACTCAGGTCCACGTGTTGGAAGAAATGCCACGCTTCCTGCACGTTAAAGTGAAACTACACCTTTTTCCAATAATTACATATGTGGTAAAGAATGTTATTCTATTTCAATTGGCGAAAACCCGACCTCGATCTGTTATGTGGTTTTAGAGAAATATGAGTTTTTGTGTTCGATTTTTCTCAAAGCTGGATCACTTCCGGTATTTCAATACGTCATAGATTTCAATACGTCATAGATACTTTAACCACGTGTTAATCACATGATTGCTTTTAAACGTTTGATTGGACAAAAATTTCGTATCATTAACCATACTGTTGAAGATCACTACGATGTACCAACTAGTGCAATCGAAAGTGTGCATTCAAAATGCAGTTACAAAAACAACTTCGTTTTCTTCCCTTTTGTATATTATTCATTTTTAAATCTCCACAAAAGACAATGATGTGTAAGGAGATTCATGCTCTCCGGTTACATTTGGCTTTTGATGCATCCGAAATGTCTACAAAATCCCAATGAAATGTTTTTTCTTCGCCTGTATTTATTGAACAAAAGATGGAATATGTTGCCATAAAACAATTACACAAAAATGTAACAAAAACAACAGGTAACATTTCTGATATCACCTCGGGCATTTGAAACCTTTGATGTAGACGGTCACCAATAGTTGTTTATTGCTACTTTCGTTAATTGGATAATTGGTCACATGTCACCTTGTAGGTGTGAAAAGCATATTGATGATTTGAGAGAAATCATTTACCTGCGATGTTACTGAATGAAGTGAAATACACAGCGTGTCGATGCAAAGAAAAAATAAATAAATAAATAAATAAATAATAGATATGAACAAGCTTATTTTCAACATTCCATTTTTAATCTAAATGTCCTTCAATAAAAAAAAATCAGACTTTGCTCACGAAAATTCTCTTTGTGAAAAGTACTGAACGAAAATTTATCAAGCTTTGATGGGAGGATATGACTGGTAAATAAGATTAAAATCGTATCGATAACCAAACCGTCGTTATTTTTTACCGATTACAGACCACAAAGATTAAATTAAAATCTATCAATTTAGTCATGTTTTGTTTGCAAGTTTTCACGCAGAGCGTCTTCCACTCACAGGGACTTGCACATCGAAGGCACAATAGTTTCTAGTGGAATACAGGGACTTGCTCCCGGCCTAGAAAAAAATTGTTTACTATCAAATATGAATCTCGCAGATTTTTCTCCCGGCCTAGAAAAAAATGTTTACTATCAAATATGAATCTCGGAGATTTTTCCCCGAGATTCATATTTAATAGTAAACATTTTTTTTTTATCTTAATAGTAAACATTTTTTTTATCTTAATAGTAAACATTTTTTTTTTTATCTCCGTGATTCATATTTAATAGTAAACAATTTTTATCTCCGAGATTCATATTTTATAGTAAACATTTTTTT
>MJUU01045065.1:114599-130558 GCA_002080025.1 Modiolus philippinarum
CCCCTTCAGGTTAAATGGTCGGTCCCTTAATTGTCCTTTATTCACTCGACAAGAGCAAGGTTTATCGGGAATTTTATTGGATTCTGATTAGATAATACACTGAATTTTAATCTTTAAAGTTCAAACACTATATTATGACGTCAAAGCAATGTATATGTGTGATGTCCTTATTTCCAATCAATATTTTCATAAATAACCAAACAATTTCCATAAGACCTATAGAAATTATACTTAAAAAATACATACAAGAGGAATTATTTTAAGTGTTTATACTTGTTTTCAAATCCTTACTAATGATTTTTTTTACATTTTCTTCGTTTAGTTATGTCTTTCGACGAAAATGTTCTCAACCTGTACGTGTGATATAGTGGAGAGTACTGATGCCATCTGAAGAAAAAAATATCTCATAATGATGACACGTTATCTATCTCATAACTAGGAGATAATAATTGTCTCATAATTATGAGATATTATCTCATAATTACGAGATATTTTTTGGGTGGCATCAATAAGCTTCCGTAGTGATATACTAAAAGCTTATATACCACAATTTATTTGCATTTATGAAAAACTTTTTTATAATCTAATGTCAAAATCCTGAGAGACATCAGTTCAATTTCTCATGTAATTGTTCAGCTTTACCAACCAAAAATGCTAATTTTCGTAAATTAGATTTAGAGACATCATTAATTAAATTGGCGTGAGCTCCTGTCTGTGAGTAAATTTATTACGGACATGCATTGTGATTGTCTTTTATTGCGACTGTAAAAAAGTATCAATCAGTACTATAAAAAGTTATGTGATGGAATTTTAAAGGATATAGGCGAAACAGTTTAAACGTTATTTTTCCTGTTTTTCTCTCACTTAAATATATGTATTTCGTCCTTCTTTTCACACTAGAAATTCTGTCGCTTTTCAATAATATCATTTGTTAAACTGCCGCGATTTCTTCCTATGCTGTTTTTGACATATTATCCTGAATATGCGACGTCACGGCGAAATAATGTCACCGATATTCTAATTATATACAGAAATAGAAAGATCATGTTGATTTAATAGAAATATTGAATTTCAAAAATTATTTCAAAACTCTTCTTTTATGAAGAGAAAAACCACGCGGTTTTTCGTATCCAATGTAAACATAAACAAATAGATACAGTTACAGGTGTATTTACCTGAGGGTATATTTTAACGGGAATTACGGAATCGTAAAAATGAACAATCAAAAGGGTAAGTCGTTTTATTATCTGTTTTAAAAAGTCAATTACCGTTTAATTTGTTTTCTTGGATATTTACAATCATAAACGCATTAACCGATAATTTAAAATCAATAGCTAACTTCAATACACACATAAATCAATAATAAATATTGTTCTTGTGCGCGGCCAATTATAAATATTATTATTTCGCAATTCCTTATTTTTTCTCAATTTCAAGGCCATGCTTACTTTTGTTTTCGAAAGGGTGATATCTGCGCTTAATAAAGCAAATTTTGCGTCAGCCATATATTTGTATATAATGTAACTATTTATTGAACCTATATGACAGTTAACACATTATTGATTTCCATTGTTAAAGCACAACATTCATTCCGATATGAAGATTTTTTTTGCATGGTTATGCTTAATGGTACTGAATACGGAATTTATATTTGAACAGGGATTATACATTGGCTTCCCGTGGTCAGTTTGCTAAATTTACAATATACGTCAAAATTCGACAACAAATAAACAAATAACTCAAAATCAGTTGCCAATGTCAAACTAAATGCATTCTTCAATTTTATAATTGCTAATGACTGATAACTTTTTCATTATACGTAACGTTAAATAAGATTATTGTGCAAACAAACACAATTTTTCAACACTAACCTACGTTTCCTGATGTTGAAAATGGTTACATTACATAAGTGCCCCAATAAACAATGAAGGGATATGGAGTAAATGGACATAAGACAAAGTCTCTACAAATACATGATGAAAGAAGAGCAAAGGAACAGCGCTTTTATTGTTGTTCTTCATCTTGGAGTCATTATGAGGCCTTCAACAATGAGCTTTGCTCATACCTTATAATAAGTTCAAGACGGCCCTTAGCACCGGTTTGAGCGGAATTCATTGCTGGACGTTGAGCAATGCTACATCCATATATAGTCACTGTGTTGACTCGTGCATGCGGGACCATCAACAAACATTTAGATAAACTGGCAAAATATTCTTACAACTGCATGTCTATATTGGAAACCTTTAATGCGTCTCCTGATTTTCTACTGATAACATTATATATGTTTCAAAATGTTAATAATACAGTAACTTTATTGCATAATTATACCCATAAGGGTTAAAGCAATACAAAAACAAACAAATACATGATATATACAACATATGATATTACAATATACAGAAAATTGTAACGATAACTCTCTGACCGGTGTGGACCCTATATCAATTTCACAGATTGTTTTAAAAAAATACAAACTACCGGTAAAAGGGTTGAATTAGGGTTTAAAATGAAGTTAATTTTTTCAAATGAGTTAAAAATTCTTAAATTTGGGAAATTTAAATGTATAATTTTGAATAATTCCAATCTTTTCTGTTCATTAACTTTACAGTTTAGTAAAAAATGGGATTCATCTTCAATGACTCTACAAGTATTGCATAATCTCTGTTCACTGTTCACGGGGAATATTTTTGTAACGACCAGTTTCAAATAATGGTTCTATTATATATGTTCCGAAATGATAATACTGTTTTCTTACCCGTTTCGAAATGTCACATGTAATATTGGTTTCATTTCATGTTTACATATAGACATTCGAAATATTAATTTGTCTCGAAATGTTAATATTGGTTTCATTGCCTGTCTCGAAATGTTTACTTGTCTCGATATAGTAATATTGGTTTCATTACTTGTCTCGAAATGTTAATATTGGTTTCATTACCTGTCTCGAAATGTTAAAATTGGTTTCATTACTTGTCTCGATATAGTAATATTGGTTTCATTACCTGTCTCGAAATGTTAATATTGGTTTAATTACTTGTCTAGAAATATTGCTTTCATTACTTGTTTCGAAATGTTGATATTGGTTTCATTACTTGTCTCGAAATGTTGATATTGGTTTCATTACTTGACTCGAAATATTAATATTGGTTTCATTACTTGTCTCGAAATGTTTATATTGGTTTCATTACTTGTCTCGAAATATTAATATTGGTTTCATTACTTGTCTCGAAATATTAATATTGGTTTTATTACTAGTCTCGAAATGTTTATATGGTTTTATTACTTGTCTCGAAATGTTAATATTGGTTTCAATACTTGTCTCAAAATGTTAATATTGGTTTCATTACCTGTCTCGAAATTGTTAAAATTGGTTTCATTACTTGTCTCGATATAGTAATATTGGTTTCATTACTTGTCTCGAAATGTTAATATTGGTTTCATTACTTGTCTCGAAATTTTAATATTGGTTTCATTACTTGTCTCAAAATGTTAATATTGGTTTCATATCATGTTTCAAAATGTTCATTTTGTCCTACAGTCATAGTAAGTGTCTGTTAATACTTTATTGTTTTTATTGACTTTACAGCAATTCATATATAAAATAATGATTGATAATTGATAATTGATGGATCATTTTGTAGAGCTTAAACTTTAATATAACTGATATTATAGTGTCAAATAATATCTAAACTTAATTTGTAGTTGCCCCGACAGCACAACCACTGCAGCCACAATATAATCAGTATGGAGCCCAACCAGGACCACCACCAGCTTATACTCAACCAGGAGCACCAGGGGCCCCACCGGGTATATTTTATCGATAAATACATGCAAAAGTCTAATTACTAAATATGGGACTTTCGGTTGAATAGTTTATCACTGAGTAGTTCATTCATTACGCAAAAAGATAAAATTGTTCAGCCGAAGGGAGAAAACAATTTATCAATTTATTAAGGATGAACAAATGGCGAGCGGTTTTCAATTTATAGCGCTTCAAGTAGACGTTTCAAAATCAATTAATATAGGGTTGCTATCGACCACTACCGCAATTGAAGGAGAGGTTTGGTCCACCATAAAAACGGTATAACCCATCATTTCTTTTGAAATGCCTGTGCAAAGTCAGAACCAGTACAGTTGACGGGTTGTGAAACTGCTTTGTCTTTCTTCCTTTTTATTTCACCTATTGACAATTTTTGGGTAACTAGTCCAAGTTTTATTGCAATATAGACGTTTTCAGAATTGAAATAGTGGGGGCCGCCATCTTGTTCCATTCGGAACACTAAATCCGACACAGGTAGACAGATTTGACCATACTCGGGCTTTTTCGATTAAACAGTATAACAAAGCTCGACAGCACTCGACAACAAAAAAAATGTCATCTCCCCCTTAGCTTTTTTTACGGAATTGTGCATGTAAAAACGAGTTTACATGTCGAATAACAAAATGCCAAAGTTGCTGTGAATTTAGATTCTGCATATGAGCATTTCTACCACTTATGTCTCCTCAATGCAGGTCAAATCAAAACAACTGAAAATCCATATACCGAAATATGTGTAAAACTGACAGAGAACTTACCAGTATGATCTTAAAAGAAAAACCAAAGTCAGCTAAGGTCAGAGGTGTGCAAAAGGGAGATACTCCTTAGTTTTTAACAAAGTTTTCTAAAATTTAGATATTACAAGTTTTCAAATGAATCGGTTTTCGGGCCAGCACTAATGTATTGGCTACAAGGTTGGTGAGTAGCCTCTGGAATTTAGTCATCGGCGCAGTGGTAATAAATAACAAAAAAAAAAACGAAAAAAACCGAAGTTACTGTAAATTTAGATTCTGCATACGCGCATTGTTACACCTTATGTTTTTTCAGTGCAAATCAAATAAAAAAGTGGCTAAGGTCAAAGCTATGCAAGAAGGAGATACTTCATAGTTTTTAACAAGATTGTTTAAAATTTAGGAACAGAAAGGCAGATCTCGCCTTTGCAAAAGTGGTGTTATGATGGATAGCGAAAAAGAGGAGTTCCTGTCGTGGACTCCCTTGTGGGTCTGCCAGTGGAACAAACAAAACTACTGCAAGTACAAACAGGGGAATCCCAGTAGAAAAATGGCTTACTTGAAGAACATACAAAACATAAAATATGCAACACAAAAACCAATAATTAAAAATTATCGAAGGGAACATTTGTTGTAGAATTTTTTAAACAATATTCTGGTTAGGGACCGACCATTTAACTTGAAGGGGGGGGGCTATGGTTTTTTTTTTCAAAAAAAAATATTTTGGATCTGATTTTATGTGAAAAAAATATTTTGGCTGCCAAAATGATGAAAAAAAATTTTCTGAATGAGGCTTTCTGACCCAAAAAATAATGTTAATTTTGAAAAAAAATATTTTGTTGATACGCGTGCAAAAAATAAATAATTTGTTTCGCGCGAAGCGCGAAAAAAATTTTCTGTCCAGAAAAAAAAAACCATAACCCCCCTTCAGGTTAAATGGTTGGTCCCTTAATGACCAAACCACGGTGACAAAAAATATTTTATATGATAGTCTTTCATTTACCAGATTGTAACTTAGTGATGAATATCTTTACAACAAAGACAATGTCACAATAAATAAATCATATGTGTTATAATTATAGCAAATTGATAGAAAATAATTGTAACTTTACTTTAATTGTACGGCGTCTCAATGAATGGTGACAGATAAAGGTTATTAACTATGTCCATTAATATAGTTTGTTCTATTCATGGCAATGTCAATAATAAATTAAATACCTAGCCTTCGATTTATCTTCGTTTATATTGCAATTTGAAATTTTAAAATGAACAATGTAAATACTAACACCGAGGAATTTTATTACTTTATAACCTTGTTAATACAAGGTGTATTATTGAAAGTGTTTTATTGAGGGTCTACCCTCGCATCACATTCTTCGCACTCACGTATATTCTGTGCCATTGCCATGTTCAAACAATAAGGGCCACAATTAATAAGTGAAAAGGACGAAATGCCGACTGAAATCATAAAAGTGCGACAGAAATGAATGTCCATAAGTTTCCGCCTTTGACGTGAAACAAGATAACGTGCTCGATCTTGAACTTAATCCAAAAACTAACGTGTTCTGTACTTTGTTTCTTTATTCTTTGTTTATATAGGGTTTCAAGCAACTCAGCAGCAGTGGGCGCCACAAGTTCAGGCAGTACCCGGATGTCCACCAGGATTGGAGTATCTAACCACACTAGACCAAGTCTTAATTAAACAACAAATAGAACTGCTAGAAGGTATTACTATAGGAATAAAAATAATTTTGGTGCGTAAACGCGGCCGACTCACTCACAAACTGAATAAATTCCGAACTCCGGGACTTTATGTAAAGTTTGTGAGTGAAAGACCGCATTTACACATCCATAAACCCCTCTAAAATTTCTTTATTTTTTTTAATATCAATCCTTTGAACTTGAAACAATGTTGTCAATGAGTTTGACGTCACCATTTTCCGCACTATTTTACCTCGGAGCGTATTAATGAGCAAGAAGCGTTTATCGAAAAAATAACTTCTTTGTTGTTCATGACGTTGACCAATGAAATTTGACGTTGCAATAACAATTGGAATTATATATATTTATAATTGAAATAGATTTTAGCATAAAAACTTGCTATTTAAGATTGAATACAATTGCTGTTGTTATGTAGGCAATACGAAAACTTTGTCGTGTAAAGAGTCACTCCAAAAAGATGGAGACATATGCATTTTATGTTGTAGTATTTGCCCATATAACAAGCACGTGTTTGAGCCAACATTGAATTGACGGCGACAATGTTTAGACTCGTCGGCATAAGATATGACAACTTTGACACAGCGTTCGGACAACGTTGCTATTGAAGCAAATCTGTATTATCAACAACTTTTGAGATACGTGCCTTGAAAATTTAAAACTGTATCAAACGTCATTTTCACACTTAAATTTCGTGATTTGGCCACCATTTTACAAAAACAATAGCTTGAAATGCTCGAATGTCATGTTTGCTCTCTGATTTGTCAAAATTGGAGCAATTTTCCAAATATTATTCCTGTCAAGTTTGGTTTAAATTGCCTTAGACCTTTCTGGGGAGATAATGTAAATTTATTTTTCTGACAGGACTGATAGTGTTCGACCATGTTCCGCTCTGACGGAAAAATTAAAAGAAAAGAACAATTTGTGTACAAGATCTTGAATACATCATCTACTCCAGTTTGGTTCAAATTGCTTCAGGGCTTTAAAAGATATGTTTCCCCCAAAGGTTCTTACGTTTAACTAAGTTCCAAAACCGATCTCCATGTTTCTTGACAAAAGGACGACGGACATCAATTAATAAATAATTGAACTATGGACTTTTCCATATTGGTTTCGGAACCATCTCTCCTCAATCAAATTTTGCTTTTGACTTTATAACTAGACACTATGGGTCTCTAAAGTCGAAAACCTGACCAATATGTAAATGTCCTTTAATTGATTCTAATTTATAATGGAGTTAGACTCAGAAACTAGATTTGGGGTTTTATTTTTCAGCATTTACAGGCTGGGAACAGAACAATAAATATAAAATATTAAACAATCAAGGACAACAAGTGTATTTTGCAGCAGAAGGTAAGTCAAGGTACAACTAGTGGAGCCAACCCCAGAAAAAAGTGTCCAAAAGGATATTTTGCAATTTATTGCAATTTTTATTCACTTTTTGTGAGATTTTCTGATTTAACGTTTTTTTTGTAAAAGAAGTTTACAAGCCTTGACCCCCTGGATCCGCAATAGGGTGGCGGTAGGGAACCCCTGCCCAAATTTTTTTGAATGGTGGTCTGAAATGGGTTTTAATGGATAGTGGTGCTTTAGGTTACCATGGAAGCAAAACAAGAAATCTGAAAGTTCAGAAAAAAAGTATTCTGCTTCATATTTTTTACCATTTCAGCAATATAATTAATTAGATTATAAGGGGAACCCCTGCCCAAAGCTTTTTTGAAAGGGGGACTCAAAATATTTGATTTCAGCATTTATATATGTTACCTTAATTATAACGGGAACCCCTTCCCATTTTTTTTCAATTGTGGTCAGAAATGGATTGTAATTGATAGTGGAGCTTTTGGTTGCTGTTGAAACCAAGCGAGAAAACTGAAATTTTACAAAAATGTATTTTTTTACGATTTAAGCAAATATGTATTAACTAGATTTTAAGGGGAACCCCTTCCCAAGTTTTATTTTTTCAAAAGGGGGGGGCAAAAATGTTTCATTTCAATGGTAGTGTGATATGGGTTTTAAGTTTCTTGTGCGGCGGGGGACATATGGCTGCGCGTAGCCATCTTGTTCATCGGAGTTTAGTTAGTTCAATAGACAGTTTAGAAGTTGAACTATCAAGGAATGTCTCTTTCCTTGCATGGATTTTATGCTTTGTTTTGGGTCGTTTTAACCTGGATATGGGATGTTGTCTCCTTGACATTTACCCCATTTCTTTTCTTTTTCATATTTTGATTCCTAATATAGGTACGACAGTTCTTGAATTCTATTTTTAGTTTGAATACTCAGAGAAGACATGAATGAATTGTTATTTGAAAGTATTTCATCTTTGTTGAAACTCTTGTGTATGTAGGACTGACTCGTGAATTGTAATCAATGCCTAGTTCTTTGATGAGGAAAATATAGTATATAGATTATAACATTCCCTTTCCCATATCGGCCCTGGTATCATCCCTCGACCCATATCGGCCCTGGTATCATCCCCCGACCCATATCGACCCTCAGCTTTTATAACATGCCCTTTTCCATATCGGCCCTGGTATTATCCCGAGACTGTCATATCGACCCGAGGCTTTAGCCGAGTGCCGATATGGGTCAAGGGATGATACCAGTGCCGATGTGGAAAAGGGCATACTATAATCTAATTATCACATATCTAATGTATGATTCATAAATAATAAAACAAATAATTAAATGGCATCTTAAATAACAATAAATACCAATAATTTAACAAAAATATTTTCTGATATAGGGGACCGACCATTTAACTTGAAAAAGGGGGGGCTACGTTTTTTTCTAAAAAATATTCTGGAGCTAATTTTATGTGAAAAAAACTATTTTGGCTGCCAAAATGATGAAAAAAAATTCTGTAGGAGGCTTCCTGCTTAAAAAAACAATGTTAATTTTGAAAAAAAATTATATTGTTGATACACGTGAAAATAATAACTAAATTTTTTGCGTGAAGCGCTAAAAATTTTCTGTCGAGAAAAAAAAACATAACCCCCCTTTCAGGATAAATGGTCGGTCTCTAAATAATTTGTATCACAGAATGAATTCCTATTTATTTATCATTTATTCAATTGACATTTACAGTAACAATTCACTAACATTTGCGTACGGAAACAAGCAAAGTTTTGAACTTGACATAACTGGTGCAAGATCAATGACTGTAGGACTTACAGAATTTGTATTACATGTATTATTAGTAACTGAAATATCAGAATTTTCAAAATTTTCAATTGCATTTACCACAGCTTCAATATAAATATTTGCTTTTCTTCATCAGAATTATTATCTGCCACGTACTTGTTTTGATGTACTAGGTTGTTCAGAATGAGAAAAATTAGGATGTAGATTTGAAAATGTACAACGTTTCCTCTGCTTATATCACTCATTATTATACCTCCTGTAAGAAATTTCTTTTATAGTAAAACAGTTTTATTTTTGCATAGTTTTCAAAAGAAATAGCGTTTAATGCACTATTGCAATAGTAAGCACTGCTGTTGTGAAGACTATTGATTTCTACGTTAATCATCATCAATCATCACGTGCGGGAGGCGGAGTTTTGATCTGACCGACATGCAAGTTGGTGGTACTGTAATCAAGTTTCTAAGAGTGTCGTCTGCTACAGCGCTAAAAATTTTAATTTGTATTTGGAGGGGTTGGTTGGGGGTATTTTGACAGTATTTTGATTTTATTGGAAAGAAGAAGAAATGAAAAACTAAGCTTCGTGTGTACATACATTCAATTCATTCTCCCAAAACAGTTGATGAAAATAAAACAGTGGTATCTTACAACAGTCATCAGAACTGAGGAAAGATGACCTTTTATACTGTTTTAGTATCGAAATACAAAATGTAATACTGTCATGCTTTTTTAAAATTTTTGTTCATATTTGTTATCATTGTTTAAATGTATTGATTAAAAGTATTTGCTGCAACAATTATGGGTTAAATAGTTTTCAATAAAATGACTTTGTATATATTATTCCATTGCTAAAACTTTCCTTCATATATTGATGTAAAGGTGTAATGTGTATTGCGATCATTGACACATGGAAATTGACATCGGAATCAGTTACCATAGATACAGTAAACGTTTGACAGGATAGCAAACAAGTCAAAGAAAAATTTTTAAATTCAGCGGCTCAAAATATAGTCAACAGTCAGTATAATAATAATATTAATGTTGTGTTTTACATTGACTATGGAAAATAGTAGCCAGGGTGATGGACAATAGTGCACCCCCCTTCGGGTCGTGTACTATTGTCCATCACCCTGGCTACTATTTTCGCATAGTCAATGTAAAACACAACATTATTATATAAATATTGTTGACATATTTTCTTGTTGATCAATATAGTCCAAAATCTCGCAAGTTTTCCAAAAACCGTAAACTAAGATAGAAAACAGTGATGTACAAACCTGGTGAACATCCAAAGGTGAACACAAATTGTCTAGCCGGCCATTGAATAAACAAGAAATAGATCTGTTGA
Organism: Modiolus philippinarum; assembly: GCA_002080025.1. NCBI lineage: Eukaryota > Metazoa > Mollusca > Bivalvia > Mytilida > Modiolidae > Modiolus > Modiolus philippinarum. The sequence continues at coordinate 125,353 of MJUU01045065.1, forward strand.
TCGAGTAGTTAGAAGAAGATGATACATATAGAATAATGGTAGTTTTGCAGGTCGAGACAGAAAATATCACCGTATCGCAGCGAGTCCGATAGGACGAGCTGTGATACTAGTGATATTTTCTGTCGAGACCTTCAAAACTACCATTAATCTATTATGGACTTCTCCAGAGGGAACCATGATGTCAATTTCATGACGTCATTGCCTGATATTTTCTTGTATGAGGTCAGTTCGGAGATACTGACAATATCAGTCAGTAAGATCAAAGAGAAAATGTACATATTGCCGATAAACCGACATACCATCTGGATTTATAATGTTTATGACTGACCAAGACTTTTGGCTGACATAGAATAAGTTCATCACATTCATATCACTGAAATTAAAAAAAACCAATGTATTTAAAACTGTTAAACGAATTCTAAATTCGAAATATATCTTCAACAAACATCTTTAATTTAATGAGTTTAAAATTAGGGATAATCCACTTTTAATTAAATATGACAGATAAAAAACAACAGGAAATAGACCATGTGTAATAAATTTATTGAAGATGAAAATTTTACTTCTTTCCCCAAAGTTCATTTAAGGTAGATCGACACTAATACCCGGCGCATTCGATTTTCGCATTTGCGAAACAATTCGTATGCGGAATTGACTTGATTTTCAAGCCGGAATATTCCTTATTTTGTCTTTTCATTGTGACGTCATAATATTGACATACACTTTCCCATTTTCCCGTAAATATTGTCTATTTCGTAGACCATATAAAATATCTCTCTTAATCAAACGGTGACATATTGATTTGTTCAGCTTAACATATAGCTGAAATGTATACCAATGAAATATAAAAAAAAATTAAAAAATCTCTCTGCTGTTTATTTCATATGAAAGCTAAACAACAAGCATGTTCTCACAGATCCCTATGTATTCTTTGTAAATATTGCTGAAAATACTGAATTTGGTCTGATTTTCAAAGCCTGATATCAGGACAAGATGATCTGTGACATTTCATTTTTATTTATAATAATTTTTTGAACAAATGGACTACTTTTTTTCTCATTGACCGCTCCCGACGTGTGTTGCTTCAATGACATATTTTAGTTGCGATCGATGTTGCTCAACATTTTATACTCTTCTTGTAGCCCTGGTGCATTCAGCTGGATAACCCTGAGCATCGCCCAAGTTGGCACTCCATGGCGGGTGGGGAGCAAGGGAGTGACCTTGATATAATTTTTGTCAAGAATACCGCTTAAGTGCACGCTAGGGGCCTTCTTGATCTCGCTTGAGGGGGTGAATATTGTTCACCTCTAGTTGAAGACCTTCAGGCGACATCAAGATGTAGACAGGAATAAAAGCCCTGTCCTTGATAAACTGGAGTTTTCTATGTATCGTGTGCGTTTTTGTCACATGTACATTCACTCCATATCCTTTCATTTTTCCTATAAGAACTACAAAATATTTGAAAATGAAAAAAAAGTCTGTCTGATATTTTTTTAGGCTCGAACTACCTTAATCAACATATTAGAAAAGATTAGAAAAAGGCTATCTGCAAAAAAAAAAAATAATAATAATAATAATAAACCTTGAAATGAAAACAAATTAAAGTTTATTCAATAACTGTACTGTAAGTAAATGAAATGCCCGTCCCCAGTTTCAATCAAACTGTATAAACGCTTTCTGAAACTCTTAATTCATTTAATTTTTCCGAACTTTACAATTATTAGAGTATTGCTGTTCACTTTTAGATATATTTTTTTTTGTAGTTGGGTTTTAAAACTTTTATAGATAGATATGTTAATGTACTATTTCATAGCTCATAACGATGTGTATTTTACACTCCATAAAAATCAAAAACGATAACAAGCTTTGAGCTGTGTTGAATTTAGCAAAAATGTGAAAAGACGAGTTATTTTTAAAGAACAAGAGTCTTTATAAAACGATTTCCTTACCCACAAGTGAATATGTTATACTTTCAGATACTGATATGTGTATGAGGCAGTGTTGTGGACCACAGAGAAGTTTTACTATTCACGTATTAGACAACATGAATCAGGTAAAGTTTTAATGTTGTCCCTCGTGGGAGTCAGTAGGGAAGTCAGATTCCGGTCTCTCTATATAGTTTTTAAATTCAGCTTTTCCAAGACAATGAAATTTTCAATTCTGAGTCCTGAAATCCATGATCCCATTATTCTAATATGGATCTTGTTTTTTTTTTAATTTTGTTCGTCTAAGTTTAGAAGAAATAAAAGTTGAGAACAAGTTTTAAATAAATCATGCCATTCAGACACGCCAAATGTGTATTTTCTTGCTTTCGATTTGAACTGTTTGAAAACGTCAGAATGTGTATTGTGACGTCATAGACACAGACAACAATGGAGACGGGAAATCCGCCTTCTCTTAGGTCGCTTCAGAATGGAAAATTTCGTTTTCTGCCATATTAGAATCGAAATAATTCATTTTTTTAATTCTCGCTGAATAAAATGGCTTAACCCGATATAACGAAATAGGTCCTCCCGTCTCTCCCTGATGTATTTTGAAATGTCATAAATATTCCGTATAGTTTCTCAAGGTTGTGCGAAAACACTAAGTGAGGTTTGGTTATTAACTTGTGTCGAATTTCCTGATTTATATCCTGGTTTTATCCTTCTATATAGGTTAAAACTAATTTGACTTTAATGTACCAATATTAAGGTATCTGAAGGTATAAGTGTGGGAAAACCGCCTTTGTAGACCTTTTAAACAGGCAGTAAACGACAAATAATTCGATGACACCTAATTCGAAAACGTTCAACCACCAAACGCCAAATCCGTGATCTTTTTTTACCCATGGATGGCGGATCGTCAACCAACAAAAATGTATCTGCCAAAGTGTTATTAAAACCACTGTCATCCGTTGTCCGACAAACAGAAACATAGAAGACAATCACAACATGTAATTAAACACAGGACTTTCATTAAGTCAATTGCAAATAAACTTGGAAAAATAAAATGTGGGCACTATAAATTACAAAAAAGTCAAATTTGATTAGGATGATATTATATCCATATGAGATATTCTCCCAAGAATAAGTTCACCACAAATGGAATATATAGAGAGCAAGCATCTCTCGCACAGGGAAACCTTTTTTGCGGACTTCAGGCTGGAGGAGAGACAAGTCCAGTCTAAAATAAACAATTAAATGATATGGAGTAAATGCACACGACACATAGTGTCTACTCATACATAGTGGAATCAAACAACAGCACAACGCTTTTATTGTTGTTTTATTTATAGAATTTGTCATGTTCTGAATTTCGTGGTCATATTTACTCGGGACATCTGTATACCTACGTTTTGCCGTCGCCATGAAAACAACCAATAGCAAGAGGTCTGATTTGAACCATGTGAGAAAAACAACTTTTTTTAACAATAAAGTTATCTATAGTTTGTATGCAGAAAACATAATTCCATTAAAAACTTAGTCTGGTCTGCCAAAGAACAAACAGCTTACCTACCCTTGAATATTTAAAACAAAACGTGGTTTTCAAGAAAGCATAACTTTCTACAAATAACTAAATACAGAAGTTACTGTGAATTTACTTTCTGCATATGCGCATTTTGACAACTAATGTATTTTCAGATAAAATCTAAACGTTTTGAAGACCTGAAATTCAAAGATATTTAATTGCCAATGGTATTAATTTTCAAATACTGGCAGATAACACCAAGTGTAACATCAGGCAAACATTTTATAAATGGCGTTGAATTTCCAATTTTGTAACTTGCTCATCATTTGCCATTGACGAAAGCATTAAAGTACGTCAAAATTGTAAATGGGGATCGGAGCAGTTTATACTAAAATATTTTATTTGCCTAAATAGTATATATAGTTGAACAGCCAACAAATATTTCTAAACTATGAATATTTTATATTCACAGGAAGTAATTAGACTAAGCAGAGACTTTAAATGCTGTGCGGGTAATTGCTGGTGCGCGAACTCAGACGCTTGTGCACATGAAGTGCAGGTTGAGGCACCAGTGGGACAAGTTGTTGGATTTGTAAGACAAGAGTAAGTTTAAAACGTTTATTATAAAATAGAATATTTAAAAAATAATATAAACAAGCGATTTTAGAATTATGAACCAGATATTTTTTACCATGTATTTGTAGAGACTTTGTCTCATGTGCATTTACTCAATATCCTTTCATTTACCATCCTGTGACGTCAGTTCCAGGTATTTATTCAATAAATATGAACTAACGCTGAAGTATGGTCAAGATTGTTTGGAATTTACTGGACGTTTTCCTATTCGTTGAACAATATTCTTACTGTTTTGTAGCTACATCATTTTTATATTGAAGTTTGTTGTCAGCCATACTTCACCATGTGCTTTTATAAATTGGCAAACGAATGCGATCGCAAAAAGACGAGAGGCAAAATTCGAACAACAAAAATTTAACCATTAACCAAAATGATAAATCTAAAAGGAATATAAAAAATGATAGTGAATGATGATTCCAAACTAGAGCCTGTATAGCTCAACTGATCCATGACTGGCATAAACTGAGGCCCAAAGTAACCCAATGTTAAAGTGTCTCATTTTCTAGAAGTTTCAAAGGAGAAAATCTTTGAACGTGTTTTCCACATAGGGTGCAATGTTAAACAATGGTCCCCGCTGGCGGCCATCTTGGAATACGTGGAGACTTACCAGACACATTCATCGATAGGTACCGACTATGGACAGTTGTCACCAAGTATGGTTCCAATTGGGCAAGTAGATTCAGCAGTTTCAACGGTAATTTAAAGCCCACTATCCATAACAACCCATATCAGACCATCATTCAAAAAAAAAATTTGGGCAGGGGTTCACCTTATAATTCAGATAATGCATATTGCTGAAATCAAAACATTCCAAGTCCCCCTTTCCATAAAAAAAATTTTGGCAGGGGTTCCCCATTATAATCTAGTTTAGATATATTTCTTATATTGTGAAGAGAACTATGAAGCACAATACGACAATCAAGCTTACATTGTAAGTTATACAGTTGAACTTCAGTCTCTCAAACTTTGGTAGCTGGAACACCACCATATCTCGAACTGTATTAAGTCTGATCATGTTTTACTATATTTCTTTGTTTGGCTTTTTTGACAAAATGACAATTTTCAATATCAGTTTTGAAGTCACAACATCAATATCTATTTGGAAACCAAATTTCATTGAAAT